>JAYDZE010385136.1:0-17140 GCA_034509125.1 Monilaria moniliformis
ATAGTATCCCTTTTTGTTTAGTTTGAGAAAGTGACAACCCTATTCAAGTATGATGGCGATGATAAAAATCTTTTTTTGTTTTTTAATTTAGTTTGAGAACTGACAATGCGCGATGATAGTCAATTTTCTTATTTAATTTGAGAATTTCCTTTTATTTAAATAGTATTTGCTGTTATTTATTGGTTTCATATTCTATTTATGTCATGTGTTTTTTATTTTTTCATGCCAAATATTCCTGTGAAGGTTATTATGTCTGAAGAAAAATTAAGACAGGTTGTAGAGCTTCAAAATAACACTTGCCTACTCTACGCATAGTCACATTATTTAGTGTAAAATTTTATAGTTAGAATAATTTGAAGAATAAAGCAGAATTAAAACCTCAAAAAAAAAAAAAAAATCATTTGCACACACAGCACACCTACTGTCAGGAATAAAAATAATAAAAATACATTGTTTTAATCAAAAGCAATAAATTTTCCCATAGTTAATTATTCATTCGTAAATAGCAGCAAATAAGTATTTATCCCATTAACTGATAAATCAAGAACAGTCCAGAAGACGTGTGCTCACTGTTAACTCGTGTTATGGGCATGGCATTTGTATTGTATTATAAGCTTAATATGTTTTGGTATAAGGACAACTTTTTATTTATATTCCTCTAAATTATATCAAAGAAATATCTTATTAATGCAATCCGCCCAGGATTATTTGATTTTTAATCACTTTCTCCTTGTGAAAAACTTTATATTTAATAATCTTGAAGATTATTAAAAATGAATCGCTGAATATTTTGATCAAGTATTCCTTTATATTAAATATGACGTGTTTCCGATGAAGATATGAGATAAAGTTAGCATTCCGAAAAAGTATTAAAATATTGTGATTTGCAATTTTTAAAGGTTTATTTTGAGTTTTTTTCTCATTATTATATTTTTTAATTTATTATCATTATTATATTAATTTAAATTGTTGCTCCTGAATTAGCACAATAAATTTCTTGAAGAATATTAAATATTCTTGAACAACAATTCATATTTTAGGTGATATATGTTTATCCCTAATGGAAAAATATAATTTAATGTCATATTCAGATTGATTTGCTCAATTTTTACATGTAGAATGACATTGATATTAAACTATTTTGCCAAATATACCCATAGTCAAATTTAAAAAACACAAATATATCCTAAGTCAAAGGCACCCAAAATCTTATGCAAATATATCCACAATGGATGTTAATTTCAAGACATTGGCCTTATCGCATAAAATCAGTGGATCATTACAAATGTGGAAAATAATATTAGAATCATAATCATTTTATTTTTAAAAATGAGAAATAGCCATTGATTCATTTTATTTCACTGTGCCAACTAATGACACAAGATAGGCTTTCATGATTAGGAGACTATTGCAAGATGACTTGAACATCTCTTATGGAACATTTCCAACCAACCTCAAATCACCATATTTATCTTCATATGTGGGTGCATATTTTGATCATTTGTATCTTTCTGTCTGTGAGTATTCATATGTTCCATAAATCACACATCACCAATGTAGACAGACAGAGAAAATACACAGAGATTTATGCCTACGTATGGTGAGTTTGTACATGTTTTCCAAAGGGTAAAACAACACCAAATATCTATTGTAAACTTTCAAATCAGTCTTTTGGAGGTAAGGAGCTTCATCCATGCTCACATTCACATAACTCCCACTTTCTCTCTGAAAAATTGTTTTTCCGATAAGATCTCACCAAAAGCCACCCTAAAATATGTGCACTCTCATAAAAAACTATTCACACAAGGTCGGTCACGTCTACAAAATTCAATCTTACGCAAAAAATTAAACTCCAGTTTTCCAATCTTTTTACTTGTGCAGTGAGGTCAAAGCCACTCCACCACCTCAGCGTTCCCGCCGACAAAAATCGCAAACTTGTCGATTGGGGTTGTTCGCCTTTCGAACAAAATGGGTATTTTGCAGATGGTAATTTTGTCTTCCAAGAACCTAATCAGGATTACTGTACAAATTTCGCTTTCGTATCGCTACATTTGGGTGAGATACCTAATCTAAGAGCAACAATGTTTTTAGCTCGGGCCTATGTGCTATCTGGGGCCTGCTTGATTACATATCTAGTATACCAAACACTTAGATGAATGTAGAGATGTATTTTATCCCGACCTTATCTTGCCTACCAAACATGGCATAAAGGTGAAGTGGCCCTGAAGGTCAAATGGTTGTAGTCTATTTTAGGGGTAAATATTCGAATTTCGGATCTGATTTTTGCCTAATCTGAACCGATTTGAAAATTCAAATTTTGAGAGAAAAAATTCGGATCGATTCGAAATATCTAAAAATATGAATATGAAAATAAAATAAAAAATTAACATAATCCAAACCAAATCGAAAATCCAAAATATCCGAAAACTTCCAAAAAAATCAAAAAATTCAAAATAAATTTTTTAATTGCTATATATATTTGGCTAGAAATATTTAAATAAAACTTTATATATATTAAATATAATTCATATTTTTTGTTTAAAAAAATGAATCCGAACCGTACCAAAAATCCGAATTTTGAAGAAAAAGAAATCTGATCCAATCCGGAAATGCGAATTTAATTTAATATTTCGGTTTGGTTCGGTTCGATTATTTGAAATTACAGATATTTTGGTCACCCATACTGTTTTGCCCTTACTAAGTTTTTTTCCCATGGAGTTTTCTTAGTTAATGTTTTCAACGAGGCAACTAATGCAACACATAAGTAAATGTATGTCATGTACTCGTTTCTTCTACCATGTTTTTTCCATATGGTTTTTTCTGAAAGATTTTTAACAAGACAAGATTTTACATCAATGATTCATTCATATGATAATCTAGCAGAATTATCCATGAAGACATTATCAACGTCAACATTCAGAACGTTAACTTAGTACACAAGATCAACATGTACTGACTTAAAGATCTGAAATATTTATTTTCATGAGCAGGTGTACTCTTTTACATTCGATCAGGTTTTGTCCCATTGGATTTTCCTGGCAAGATTTTAATGAGACAAAATTTCTTTAGAAATCGTCATTCAAGGGGGTGTGTTGTAAATATACTTATATGTACCTTTTATAATATAGAATTATGACTTATCCATAAATAGAGCCTCTATAGTATTTTATTAGTTTTTATGAAATTAATTAAATATAAGTGCCATACAAAGTCCAGAAAGTTGTTTTCTTATTAAGTGACTAATAATATATTATTATTCCCGTCCCATATAAACATTAACATTTTTTTTTCATCCCAAATAAACATGAAATTTTTTCTATACTACCCCATCATAAATTGTTAAAATAATACCTAGGAATGCCAATTTAGCTCGAAACTCATGGGTTGACCCGATTAACCCGACAACCCGACATGGTTAGGGCTGAAAAATTATAACTCGAAAAAAATCCCAATCTAATGACCTTAATCGAATAGCCCACAACTCGACAGGGTTGGCCCGAAGATAGCCTGAGTCCCATATGGTCGACCCGATAATTAGCTAGTTCTCATTATTTAGTTTTCAAACTTCATTACTTTAATTTTTTAAAAACTTTTGAAAGTTAGTATAATAAGAATTTTTTTGCAAATGTATGTAAAAATGCATTTTGATTCAATATTTGAAAGTTATATTCATAATTTCACTTTGTATATTTTACTATAACATTTAATATAAAACATTTAAATTCAAAATTTTAAAAACAATAATCATTTATGAAAAATGTATATTGATACTTCTCTAACAGTTACATATTAGTTTTGAGTTGAAGCGACATTCATCTATGGATGTATTTCTTTGTTAGAAATATATAACTAATATATTAATAAAAAATTCATATTTTTTTATCCCAATTAGCCCGATGGGTCAGCCCGAAATCTAATAATTTAGAGTTAGAGTTGAGAATTTTTGGCCCGAAAAAATCACAACCCGAATGACCCGTAACCAAATATCCCGGTAATCCAATAAGGTTGGTTCAAACCTGAGCGGGTTGACCCGATTGACATCCCTAATAATACATTTGCTATTATAATTTATTTAGGATCATTTTACACAAGGATACCCTAAAATGAGATATTTTCTTCACTTACAATACAAAAAACATATGAAATCAGTTTATGTTTTTATGGGACATATGAAGTATAAACTAAAGACATGATCAAATGAAAATAAAATTCTAAACAACATCTAAAACTATTTCTCTCATAGCTAAAATAAATTGCAAAGAGATTGGTAACAACATATGAAATCAGATATAAATGGAACAAAATAACTAACTATTATCACTCAAGTATCGGAAGCATATAAGTGCTTTTTGATAGAGGACATCCCCTGCATTTCCCTGCCTTATCTATCTGTCGTTATTATTCTGTTAGTTGTTTATTATTTGTTATCTTTTAGTTCATCTTTTGTGTACAGAGTCATTAAGTCCAAACGCCTTTGGCCTTTCATCTTCTAAGAGACCTTTGGCCTTCTATCTTTCACGAGACATTTGGTCTTTATGTAATCTTTATAAATAAGTTTCCTGAGGTTTAAGGGAGATACCTAGAGTGTTGAGTTTAAGGGCGGTAATTTACCGCAGGGCCTCGTTAGAGGATTGACCTTGTAAGAGGAGTATCTTTTGTATTTCAATTCGGATTTTAATCAAATTTTTTTTTCCGTTCAGTCCATTCTGAATCTTCATGTTCTTGTTCATGTTTCCAACCTATACCGTCTCTACCTCTAACAATTTGGTGCGATGAACGTGAAAATGATGGTGATGCGAAACATGGATACGCATCTGGGAGCGTTAGATAAGGAATGGAGGAACAAACTAATTGCCTAGCAGCACCGAAGCAAGGCTCGATGAACAAACAACAAGGTTCGACGAGCAAGTAGCCCTGTTCAGGTCACAATTCGAACAACCCACACAACTCTTGACAGGTTCAAAAGACGTGTCTTCTTCACCCGAAAGTTCGTCTTCCAATCACACCACATTACTAGAAACATCGATACCCAACCTATCCGCTTTGGTTCCTTCCACCCAATCTAACACTTTTCCTTTTAGTTCACAAGACAAAGAACAGTGAAGAACCAACTCTAAATTTCAGTGTTCACTATTGATACAGAAAAAGGTCTATCATTTGAGTACCTTGTAAAAGAAAGTACTAAAAATATTTGTATATGTCAAAATTTAATTTAGAATAAACGGTTCCAAACATATTATTTTTCTTTCGCAATTTGTGAAGAGAAACCGAAAATTCATTTAGATACACACAGAATTAAGTCGGCATCTACTCGAGTGGCCCAAACAAAAGAGACAGTATTTGTTACTATATTATAAAAAAAATGCAGAATTTCTCACATGAATACGACCGACATATATAACCGAAATTTCAATTTTTATTTTATAAAACCGAAATTCCATTTAAGACTGTCAGCGTTGGTTATCCACACAAGAAGGAAGAAGAACGTGCACAAAAATAAGTAAATAAATAAATAAAAGCTCATCTGCACGCTATATAGTAGTGGCGTTGTCGAGAATCAAGGATCAAGAAATCTTGATATTTAACCTAAGTATAGAAAAAAAAATACTTTGTTCCAATCTCCAAGTTTATTTCAGGATCTGACATAGGAAACCGCTAATGGCTTATGATTAACTAAATGTAGTGAGATAAATAGCAGCAAAAATCTCACTCCTACGTGTCCCAACCACAAATATCTTCACTCTCGCAAACCATTCAACATTTCTGATTCAATTTTATAGCACTCATTCAGGGAGAGAGAGAGAGAGAGGGAGGTAGAGAGAGCTTCGTCACTTTGTACAGCTCTGGGGTTGATAATTTCTGCAATTGAGTCATTGCAAAATTAGCAATGGACTATCCATGTACGTTGCCATGCAAATTCACTTCTACTTCCACTGTTATCGCTTCAAGAAGTAATCTTAGATGCCCCCTAAATAGTACCCTATCTAAATCCTTCTCCAAGAGAGCTGGGATTCTTGCTCCCGATGCAAAAACTCTTGGCCTGTTTTCGGTTAGACCTCTCAGAAGAGGGGATTCTGCTAAAGTGACCGTTTCTGCTGTTTCGTCGGTTGAAACCAGGTAAATTTTCGAACTTTGGTTTCAATTCACCTTTTTCTGGATTATCTTTGGGCTTTCAGCTGAATTTATGTGATATTGTTAATAAAGGGGTCTTCTGTTTGTGTGTGTGTGTGTGTTGGGTGGGGTGGGTGGGTGAAGGGATAAGGCAAGATTAGTAGCAGAATCAAAAGATGTGGTAGTGATTGTAGACTATTAGATTCAAAGTCCAATGTTGGGAGTAGTTTTTCTTGTAGATTGAATGATGATTTTGAAAATTTAAAAGGGTGATTTCTGTAGAAAATTGTAAACCAATAGAATTGGTATTTCAATGCCGGGAGTAGTTTTTCTTGTTGATTGCACGATGATGATGTTTGAAATTTTGAAAGAGTGATTTCTGTGAACAAATGTGTTGGAAGGAAATGACTGTTTTTGTTATGTTTTGCTATTCTCATTGTTTTAATGGGGTCCATAGGGAAGGAATGAAGGAGAAAAAGAGAGAGGAGAGGCAGTCTAAGAAGTCTGGTGATGATAAGGTGAGGCTAAAGCTCAGACTAGACCACCAGGTCGCATTTGGGGAGGATGTCGCAGTTTTGGGGTCTGCCAAGGAGTTTGGATCGTGGAAGAAGGAGGTGAAGATGACATGGACGGAGAATGGATGGGTTTGTTATATGGATTTGAAGAGCCCTGAAGAGGCTGTGGAGTATAAGTTTGTGATAGTAGGTCAGGATAAGAAGTTGATGTGGGAACATGGTGATAACCGAGTTCTGAAGATTGAAGAGAAGGGGAGTTTTAGTGTTGTTTGTAAGTGGGGCAAGACTACGGAGGAGGTGAAGCTGCTGCCTTTGGAGGGGGAAGACGAGCAAGAAGTGGAGGCAAGAGGGAGTGAGAATGGGAAGAGCGTTGCTTCTGCAGTAGAAGAGGGTGTTAACGCTAGTTCGTTTGTGGACCAATGGCAGGGAAAGAATGTCTCGTTTGTTCGCTCACAGGATAACCTGGATGGAGAAAAGAAGATACGCTGGGAGACTTCGGGTCTTGAAGGGATTTCTCTCAAGTTGGTTGAAGGTGACCGCAGTGGACGGAACTGGTGGCGGAAGGTATAAATGGTTTTGGCGTTTTTCACCTTTCAATGAAAATTGATAGTTATGTGAAAATTTACCATGATGCAGTTACATTAGTTTGCAAATGCACAATAATTTGTGTTGTTTTAGGAAGAAGCAAGAATAAAAATATGTCGTCCATGTTATGTTTCTTCACCATATTTCTCTCATGGCTGTGTAGACTCGAATGACTGTCTTCTTGTTATTCGTATGTCCACACGAATTCCATTTGACTGGTTCTGTTTGGACTTTGAAAACATGCTGAGGGTTGAGTTGAGTGTACATATTTTGGAAGAGCCGTGGTTTTGAATGTTGTTTCTGCATTTCTCTGTTGCAAAGCTTGAAGTTGTTCGAGAGCTTGTGGCTGAAAACATCGACAGCGAAAAGCGCTTGGAAGCTCTTACCTATTCAGCAATATATCTGAAGGTGTTACGACGTATTAACTATTGATTTTCTTGACTATTGATTAGCTAGTTCTGTATCCTAATCAGATCATATCTCTTTATGTAGTGGATAAACACAGGTCAGATTCCTTGCTTCGAAGACGGGGGTCATCATCGACCAAACAGGCACGCCGAAATCTCCAGGCTTATATTCCGTGACCTGGAACGTATCTCCAGCAGGAAAGACACTTCACTTCAGGTCAATTTCTGTTAATTATGAAATCAATTATGTTTATTAGGTAGTTCGGCTTAGGGTTCAATTGCTGGTATGTATTAAAATGCAGGAACTTCTCGTCATCCGCAAGATTCATCCTTGCTTGCCATCTTTCAAGGCAGAGTTCACTGCATCTGTTCCCCTAACAAGGATCCGAGATATTGCTCACAGGAATGACATCCCTCACGACCTTAAGGTTATCGATAAGTGATTTCATTTTAATCATCTATTCTTTAGTGAAATCGGTTCAAGTCATTGATGTAGTTTTAACGACATTTCTAGCAAGAAATCAAACATACAATACAAAACAAGCTTCATCGATGTGCTGGTCCTGAGGATTTAGTTGCCACAGAAGCAATGCTTGCAAGAATCACGAAGAATCCAGGACAATATAATGAAGCTTTTGTTCAGCAGTTCAAGATATTCCATCAAGAGCTTAAAGATTTCTTCAATGCTGGAAGGTAATTGCTCTCGAATTTTTGTTTTTCTTTTCTTAGATAGTTGTGTTTCATGATAATTAATTAATGGTTGTAGCTTTTCATTATTTAAGAGAGAGAGACTAATAAGTATAACTGGAAACTGTTGGATTCGGTAATAGAATTATGGTTAAACATCAGTAAGTATTTTTCTGATGCTGAGCTTTTGATTCACAATTGAAGTCTGGAAGAACAGCTGGAATCGATCAAAGATTCTCTGGGTCAGAGCTCTGCCCTCCCTCAGTTTTTAGAATCTAAAAAGGTACTATTGCTTTTTAGCTCTTATTTTGTTAAGTGCTTAGTAGATATTGCTATAAAAAATTTGTTGTTTCTCGAACAAATTTGAGTATATATTATCATCATGTAATCAGTTACACTTAATAACAATGTAACCATAAAATATTGGCTGTTGATAGCTTCATAAACAACTACGTTTTCTAAGCTGATTCTTTAGTGTATATTCATAGCTTCAGAAAATCATATTGTAAAATCGAGAAATAGGTAGTGGAACTTTTAGTAAGTTGAAGAGTAACTTCATAAATTATTATTATTCCATATCTAATGTTTAATATCATCCTATCCATGTAATTGAAAAATCACTATCGATTCCTATCTTCAGGCGCTGGATAATATCAGTGCAAATGATATTTCTAAAAGTGAATGGATAAGAGTATTGATGAAAACTATACAATCTCTGGACAATCTCCGTCAAGAAATCGCAAAGGGTCTTGATAGTGGGCTTCGAAACGATGCCCCTGATGCTGCAATAGCAATGCGGCAAAAGGTGAAACTGCCTATGTATTCTGTTAACCATTTTCTTGGTTCGATAAAACTAATGAGGTTACTAAAAGGATCTGTGTGATTGCAGTGGCGTCTATGTGAGATTGGACTTGAAGACTATTCATTTGTTCTTCTAAGCAGGTACTACTGCCTTTACAGCTATACTTAATCTCGTGTTTCCTTCCCAAATAACAAGCTTGTTAATTGGTTCGGGTTGTGCGCTTTTATAGGTTTGTCAATAAACTTGAAGCTGTTGGTGGGGCCCATTGGCTCGCAAAGAATGTAGAGCAAAAGAATGCTGGTTCTTGGAGTGAACCACTTGGAGCTCTAGTCGCCAGCATACATCAGTTGGGCCTATCAGGCTGGAAGCCTGACGAGTGCAAAGCTATAGGAAACGAACTTATAGCTTGGCAAAATAGAGGTCTTCTCGAAACTGAAGGTGAACTATTTTCCTGAGTGAGTGAGTGAGTTCATAGTGGTGGTCATGTAGAACTACACTGATTTCTTATGAGTGGTAATAATTACAAGGCACCGAAAATGGTACGAGAATATGGGGTTTGAGGCTTAAAGCTACACTCGATAGAGCTAAGAGACTAACTGAAGAATACTCCGAGGCACTTCTTAATATATTCCCTGAAAGAGTTCAGGTAAACTATATATATATATATATATTTTGTTTGATGGTGACGTATATCAATGCTTATAACTCATTTGAAGATTGACTCGATTTTGGGCTGTGCAGATGTTAGGAAACGCCTTTGGAGTTCCTGATAACACTGTTAGGACGTATGCTGAAGCTGAGATTCGTGCTGGGTATGATACTCCGGTTTTTTATTATCTCTACTGTGGATGATTCAGGAATCATTATGGCCATCTAATTTTCGACGGGAAAAATACAGTGTGATTTTTCAGGTTTCCAAACTGTGCACCCTTCTTCTGAAAGCTGTTAGGAACGTTCTCGGGTCTCAGGGCTGGGATATTCTTGTACCGGGAGATGCTGTTGGAACCCTCATCCAGGTACACTGTCTCATCCTTCATGGCAAATTTAAATCGCATGCTTTTGGAAAGAAATTATCGGTATCTTGGCCTGCTGTTCGTGCTTATAGCTAATCTGACTAATACCAGTTCCTATGCGAAGCTAAAGGTTAATTGCCTCAAAATACACAAACTTAAAATACACAAACTTTGGGCCGTTTAACTTAAATTTTTTTCCCAAAAATACACAATTTACTTCTTTTTTTGTTTCCGTTTCTCGCATATCCAAAATCAAAACTAACATGGAATTCATCTGAAAATACACAGACTTTACTTGTTTTGGATTTTCTTGCAAAACCCAAACCTAAACAGCAATCTTGAAATTCCACGTTGCTGTCATGTCAGTTTGTTAAGTACGGAGAGCAGATCGCACAGTATACGAAAAGATTAACTCAAAATATCTGATAAATAAAGATTGAAGTGAATTGCACACTGACTGAAAAGAGAGACTACTCCTCTTACAAGGTCATTGGCCTATGCCAAACAAACTAGACTCTAAGACATGTCCTACCCTCTCAAACCTCAAGGGTATTTATACTAAAAGGATTAAAAAGTTCTATCCTACTTCACCTAGGAAAGATAGGTGGAACTCATCTTAAGCTGGTATAGGACATACGGAAAAGCTCGCGCCAAAAGGAGCTGACAAAATTGGATCATGATCCGAAGCGATAGAGCTTAGGATGCCCTGTAAAGGACATAAAATGGGCGTACTTGGAGAATCGATCGACCACATGCAATCAAAGTCCCCCGAACGCGGCAAACCGAATATAAAATCCAAACTAACATCTTCCCAAACGCAAGAAGGAATTGGAAGTGGGGTGAGGAGGCCCGCCGGTGCCCTTGTATCATGCTTATTCTTCTGACAAACTGGACAAGAGGTGACAAATTGTGTGATATGCTTCATCATGCTGAAAGCAAGTTGGAGGGCGACCTTGTGCATAACCCCATTGTTCGGACCTTGGAACCGTCTCCGAGCACGACTGAGAATGATGATGTTTTGAGTGATTGGGAGGTGCAGAGAACGGGCTATGTGCTTGACTGAAGATGACTCAATAAATCATTGCATCTTTATCATGCAGAAACTAACCGGCCCCTGGGACGAGAGTTCGGATAATTTCATGGTGTATAAGGGGGATGAATCAGGTGGATCCGAGTTGGTGATGCTTGTTGTAATGTCCGCGGAAGAATCCATGAGAATCCTCCAAGTATAACGTGTAACGTTTTCGTGGGGCACCGATGGGTAGGCCCATATTTCTGCCCACACTTGAAGCATGTGCCGGCGGCCAGATGCTTGCGGTATTTGTCGTTGGTCATTGATCGGAAATGGCATGGAAACCGCTGACCTATCGCTGACCTGTCGATTGTTGCTGCTGTGAAGTGAGTGCCATGGTGTTTGGCTTCGGTCCAGAGGTAAGTGACAGCGGCAAGGGGGGCCGAGGAGAGTTTGTAGGCGTGTATGGAGGGCGAGAATTGCTGGGTGGTCCGGATGACATGCGATCAATTCAGATCGTCATTTGAACGGCATCATCATAGTTTGCAATGCTAGTGTCTTTGATCTGCATCCGAATGGTGTGTTTGAGGCCACCGAGAAAAAGGCTCACATGTTGAGAAAAAGGCCCACATGCCAATGATCTGGAACATCGGGTGTTTGGGTAAGGCGGGCTTCAAATAATGCAATGTAGTCGGATAGCAAACCTTCCAGTCGCGTTCTGTGTAATGCTTCATAATTATCAATGGCTGTGTCTTCGCTAAAATGAGCGAGTAGTGCCTTGGAAAACGTATCCCACGAGAGTGAAGGATCACGGCGAACGAGCAATTGAACCCATGGAAGAGCTGGACTGGACCCGAAAGGGCGATGAGGGCGAGAGGGACACGTTGGGTGATTGGTGTTTGGTGGACAAGGAAAAATTGAGCGGCACGGGCTAGCCACGCAAGAGGTTCGGTCCCGTTGGATGTGGGGACACAGGGAGTTGGTTAAAGATGGCGGCTGTGTTCGGAAGCGGGGATTGGCAGCAGTAGGTTGGGCGATGGTCTGAGCGTCCATTCCTTGCACAAAGTTGTTGAGGACGGTGGTGACTGTCCCCGTATCGGCGAATTGGCGGTCCAACTTTTTGGAGAAGGTGGTGAGGGTAGCGCGGATACTGGAGACGCCATGGACGTGGCGGTTGTGGAGATCGCCTGCTCCAGCCCTTCGACCCGAGCACTCGTGCTACGCGTATCGACCATGGGGAGCCTCCACGTTCACCGCACCAATTGTTAAGTGCGGAGAGCAGATCGCACAGTATACGAAAAGATTAACTCAAAATATCTGATTAATAAAGAGAGGCTACTCCTCTTACGAGATCCTTGGCTTATGCCAAAAAAACTAGACTCTTAAGACATACCCTACCCTCTCAAACCTCAAGGGTATTTAGACTAGAAGGATTAAACACTTTTATCCTACTTCATCTAAGAAAGATAAAGAACAATAACTAAAGACTTCAACTAAAAGGAAATACTAAAGAAAGACTTCTAAACAAGCAATAACTCTATCCACTGCCACACTCCTCATCCACGTCTATCTTCTCTTCATCTGCATTTGCGAATACTCTTCGTGGGCCTCGCCTGTACACCTGCCACTGCTGATCATCCGTATCACAGTTTTGATTTGGAATTTTTGGAAAATCCAAAAAACAGTAAAGTACATGTATTCATGGACAAGTTTAAAATTTCATGTGCAAAACCAAATAATGGCCCAAAATCCATGTATTTTGAGGCGATTATCCAAGTATAAAAGATATTCCATACTTCTATTTAGCAATTTTTTTATTCACTTTCACCTTTCGTTAAACAATTACGAACAATTCTGCCACGAATACGATTTCTTGAACCATCTTATGTCGACATTTCCTATGACCTTACTCTATGATAGCCCCATTCAGTTGACATGATTTTTGAGAAACTTTTTTTATGTGTGAAAGTTATCATGTATATTTCAACTGTCTTCATGCAACTGGTTTACAGGTGGAGAGCATCGTTCCTGGGTCAATACCATCATCTGTAACAGGACCGGTTATTCTAGTCGTGAACAGAGCTGATGGAGATGAAGAGGTTATTTTCTATCTCTGTACTTTTTAATGGTGAAAGCACAAGTTTCTGATGAAAATCTACGTGCATTTTATTGGTCGAATGCTTAACGGTGACCTCAAATACTGCCGACTGTATTCCAGGTAACAGCTGCTGGAGCTAATATTACCGGAGTCATCCTTATGCAGGAGCTGCCTCATTTATCTCATCTTGGTGTCCGAGCACGGCAAGCAAGTCCCATTCCATGTTTCTATTGTTTCTTTTTTCTTTTCTTTTTTTCGTTGATTGTTAGAATGTATATGTGAACTGCAGGAAAGGGTTGTTTTTGTGACTTGTGAAGATGATGAAAAAGTTTCTGACATCAGAAATCTTAGTGGGAAATTTGTGAGGTTAGCTTTCGATTGGTTTTTGTTCTGCTTCTCTTGTTAGTGTCTTTCCTCACTGACTCGTTTCAGGTTGGAAGCGTCGCCTTCAGGGGTCAGCTTGATTCAAACTTCAGCAGAAAGCAAAAATGGTAACATTCCGGTGGGAAATAAACCAACTGATGTTTCATCCAAGACCGGAAACTCAGAACAAAACATCACGTCCTCGGATACAGAGACCACCTCAGACATCAATACGGTATGGAAATAGTTCAAGGTAACGGGATTAGTTCATTGCCAATCCAACGTTTATGAGTTTCTAGTGATGCCTCTCAGGGTACATCGTCTGGGGGTGTTATAGCGGTTGAGGATGCTAATATTCAAGATTCCGGTGCAAAGGCTGCATCGTGTGGTCACCTAGCTTCATTGGCTGCTGCTTCTAATAAAGGTAAAGTAAATCAAGCTGATTCAACTTCTTTACGGTGTATGTGTGAAATGCCACTTGCGATTCTCGACTTCTGTATGGAGATGTTTACTTTGGATGATAGATTAGATAGATGCGGTTTTACTGATTCTTGATTCTTGAATGACAGTGTATAATGAAGGAGGAGTTCCTGCGTCATTCAACGCCCCAAGGGGAGCAGTGATCCCATTCCGTTCCATGGAACTGGCCTTGGAACGCAACGGGTCGATGGAGACCTATGTCTCACTTCTTGAGAGCATAGAAACAGCTGAAATCGATGGAGAGCTTGGCCGGTTGTGTAACCAGCTGCAGGAGCTCATTTCTTCTTTGAGTCCTTCAAAAGAAACCATCGGAAGCATATCGAACATGTTCCCCGATAGCGTACGGCTGATAGTACGTTCAAGTGCTAATGTCGAGGACTTGGCTGGAATGTCAGCTGCGGGGCTGTATGAGTCGATCCCCAACGTCAGCCCATCTAATCCGATCGTCTTTGGACACGCCATTGGCCGTGTCTGGGCGTCCCTCTACACCCGCAGAGCCGTGCTGAGCCGCAGAGCAGCCGGGGTGCCGCAGGACAAAGCTGTGATGGCTGTGCTGGTGCAAGAAATGCTCTCGCCAGACCTCTCGTTTGTGCTGCACACGGTCAGCCCGACAGACAAGAACGAGGATGTGGTCGAGGCGGAGATCGCCCCAGGCCTCGGGGAAACCCTAGCTTCGGGCACGAGAGGCACGCCCTGGAGACTCGCTGCTGGGAAGTTTGACGGGACGGTGCAGTCATTGGCGTTTGCCAACTTCAGCGAGGAGATGGTGGTGCGCAGCGGCGGGCCCGCTGACGGAGAAGTGATACAGCTGACGGTGGACTACAGCAAGAAACCCTTGACTATTGATCCCAGCTTCCGGCAGCAGCTTGGCCGGAGGCTCGGGGCTGTCGGGTTCTTCCTCGAGCAGAAGTTCAACGGCGCGCAGGACGTCGAAGGGTGTTTAGTCGGGAAAGATATCTACATCGTGCAGACGCGTCCGCAGCCGCTCTAAGAGCTGTTGGATCGGATGCTCGTAATCGTCACTGTGTATAGTTGACATGATATATGATAGAGGGTATAAGTTGGAAAATATGTTTCGATGAAGAATAAATGTGAGATGGAAATTAGTACAAAAACTTCAGTTTTACGTAAGGGCCAATTTCCATGGCCAGAGCAATATCTTATGCTATGTCAGTTTCAAATAAATTTTACTTGTCGCGTGCATAATGACTATAATTATTCCAAGATTGTGATGCTTTTGTGATCCTTTTATAATTGTCATGATTCTCTTTTCGGTTCAAAAAATCTATCACTTTCCAGTTATAGGAAAATTGAATTACAAAAAGATAACTAAACTAAGGGGAAATATATTTGTAGTAATTATAAAAAAAAATATTGACATTTATAGTAACTATACTATAAGGGGTAATATCGTTTAAGAAATTTTTGCACTTTTTGCATATTTTTCTAATAAAAATGTCCCAGCTCATGCAAGGACATTTTAGTCATTTCAAAAACTCATCAAATGCATGTCATTTACGTAAAGTGTTAATTCTTTCACTCTTTCCGACACATTACACTTTATGTAGAGGGAGTTAATATTGGAAATGCAATCAAACATATTTTTACACTATATGAATGAATACTAAAGGTTAAACAGCCGAGTTTGAGGTTTATGCTTTTGTCTAATACAAATATATTTAATTGGCTTAATTCTGTTTCATTATACACACCACCAGATATATAAACACGAGCTTTAAATCAGACAACTTCTAATCTAAATTTTTGTATGGGCTTGAACGAAATCGAATTAAGATCCATCTCAAACTCAATCTCTCACCAGAACTGCAATATAAATATTTGATTTAATAATAGTAATTTTTCAAATTCATAACTAAGGTTATGAATTATAAATCTTTTATAGAGTTCAATTATTAATCTTAAATCTATATAAGATATTCCAGAATTTAAAAAAATAAAATTGAAACGGATTGGGATTAGTAGAATCGGGAACAAGCTTGTTCTCAAATCTTTTATAGAGTCCAATTTTTTTATTTTAATGATGCAAATGCTATTTTTTTTTTCCAATCTAGATTTTTTTACCCTAATGAAGGGACTTCCATATGCTACATTCCTAAAATCCTAAGTCGGATGTGCTTTACGATTAAATGTTTTTTACCGGAAAAATATCACTCCAACTTGCTTTGTTGTTGTTCGTATATGGTGTTTTACTTGTTGAGAACTAACACAAAAATCAGTAGATTTGAAGTATTTATTTTTTTATCGACGATGAAGATTTATTTATTACGTATCCATGGGGATTGGTTTGTTACGGATTTTTGGTTGAATAATTTTTCTCTGCATATGCTCGAATGCATGATCAACTTGGAAATTGACCCAAACCAGTCTTTGATGCTTAACTTGTACAACTACCTGCATGTGTAAGAAAATAAAATATTAAATCATATATGAAGTATTCTAAAAATATAAAATCACATATAAAGTAATCAAAGAAAATCAAATGAAGTGAAAATAAAAAGAAATGGGACAATTTTAATCACATTTGAGGTACCTGAAGTACTGTTTAATCTCATTTCATGTAACCGTATACAAATGAAGTGAAAATCAAAAGAAATTGAAAAAAAATCACATACTAGAGGAATGGATCTTCTTCGAATTCTTCAAACTAGTGATCCGTCTCCATTTCCTGCGACCACTCTATTTATGGATGATTTCACACAGCTTTCATACATGTGTCAATTATCAAAGCTCAACTAACCCATAAATTCTTAGTATATATTCTACCAAGAATTTCAAATAATGATTGTAATCAATCCCATGGCTAATAGCACAACCATCTATAACAAGCTCACAACTCACATATTACTATATATATATATATAAAGCCCCGAGAGAGAGTTGTAATCAAATACGAACCAATTCTTATTGCAGAACCAATAACCAATCTTGATCGTCCATTTCAAAAATCAAACGGTAGATATGCATAACATGTGGCGGCTTTATAATAGCCGAATGATATTTTAGTAATTTTATTTTCTGATCAGTTATGGTATAACCGATTTTTATG
>JAYDZE010385247.1:0-17140 GCA_034509125.1 Monilaria moniliformis
ATAATTATCATAGATTGACTTAATTACATACAATTAAGAGATCTCGAAAGATGCGACCTGTTGGTCTAGGGTTTATAGTAGTCTCCCTTTTTTATGGTCAAAGATTCATGAAATTAATATATTCTAGTTTTTTAAAGTTCAACATAATTTATTTGGAGATTCTTTTGGTTGATTTATTTTTAAAAAAGTATTTTTCTCAGAGGTTTTATTTTTAAAAAGTAAGATTTATCTAACATTTCTAAAACTTGGGTCTTGAAATCATTGTAAGATATGGGTGTTAGACTAGCTAGGAGAAAATTATACAACTTTAGAATTAATTTAAGTGAAGACATGTAATTTAAGAGAATTAATCTAAAAAAAGAAGACATGTAATTTAAGAGAATTAATCTAAAAAAAGATAAATGTACTAGTGCATCATGCAAAGAGATTCACTATGTAAGATTTTTTTACGTTACTATCTACTTCTTCCGTCTGCAATAAAATGTCTCATTTTGTTAAAAAATGGACGTCCACAATAAAATATCTCATTTCACTTTTACATTTTTTAGTAAATGAGCCACATATTCCACTAATTCATTATATTATAAACTAATATATAAAAGTAAGACTCATATTCCACTAACTTTTTCCACCTACTTTCATTCACATTTCTTAAAACTTGCGCTGAATCAGAATGGGGCGGTGTATCGCGGGCGAAGGGAGTATAATTTTTGCACCATTTTTGAGAATTATTTTTCTTTTAAAAAAATCACACAAACTAATTAAGAATTTAGAAAATGTATTTATCTAATGTAGATCACACTAGGGTTCCTAATCCAAATCATAGCATTAGAATAATTCTTGTGCAAGCTAAATAGTTGATTGATGGCTGTCCTTGAGCTCCCATCAAATTTAAATCAAATCCCATCAAATTTAAATCAAAAGAATTAGTTGGGTTAGCTCAAAAAGTAGTAAAGGGGAAAAAAGGTGAAATGTAATCATGCTGAGTTGTATGACAAACTTTTTCAAAGTCAAAACATGGATTTGGTTGTTAAAAAATGAATATATATAATATTATATTATATTATATTATATTATATAATACTCATCTATCAATGATTTCATAAACAAAAAAAGAAATATGCTATATAATATTTATATTTTAAGAGCACAAAAATTATTTGAGAAAAATCAAAAATGGAAATTTGACCATTCTATGGTCAAATCTCAACAATTCCAAAATTCCTTTATGGGTGTTTGTGTTTGGCCAATTTTGAGTTGGATTCTCTTTGCTCTCACCTGTTTGACAACATTATTGATTATTAGCAAGTTTTTCCCCTTTTCCAAAAAGATTTATTCCAATCCTATCAATACATTCACATTCGATTGGATCGATTTGTTATAATTATTGAACCAAATATATTTTATATATAATTAAAAAATAAGGTATTGAAATTCATATCCAATTTTTTATTTTTCATAAAAAAATATAAATAACTTCATGTTTCATTAAATGCACTACTTTATGATTACCTTTCTTATACTAATTAATAAAAGTAGTTAATTGATATTATACATATATTCCACATGTAATTTTAAAAAAAAAATAAAATAGCAATGAAATTATTTAGATAAGTTGAATTGCTGATGATAATAATTGAGGTTATTTTAATTGACCATTTAATAAACACGAGGATCTTTCGCATAATTACATTTTAGGAGAAAAATATCGGTCATATAGAGTTGAAAATGATTCTCATCGTTGATATCAGATACTTCTAATACCATTTATAATTCCACCGACCTACAAGATGGGAAATTGTAGCACTAAAATAATACATTAGGCTCCAAGTTGAGTTCGAATTTTATTTATAAAATAAAATGTGCCTCACAAGCTTAATTTAGCCTAAAGAATCTTTTTAAATTAAATTAAAATTTAAATAATATAATGTTGTTTTAAATATTATTTTATTCACAATACATATTGCATATTAATTAATTATTTTTAATTATATTTTATAACAAGAAATTAATCGGAGACGAAAATATGTTTAAATTTTATAACTAATGTATTAGATTTAATTTAATTACTATAATAACACTTATAAAAGAAAGAGAGAAATTCATAGACATAAAAATTCGTTAGTTTTTATGTCATTAATTTCTTGACAGATGATCAGTTTTTTGTAATTATAATTTCCCTGAAAATCAATAATTCATTTAATTACTATAATAACACTAATAAATTGGGAAATATAGTATTTAGGGTTGCTATTATTCATTCAAGGAGCCCAATAGAAGTAGCAATCTGCCAGTCTGCCATTTTGATGTAATTTATTCCTGTCATTAAATTCAAGGGTGGCCCGACATTCCCATAGATTTACAAACCTCAAAACCAAACCCAAATATATTAAAGGAAAATTAAAATAATAAGAAAAATAATAAGCAGCAGTGGATCCAGAACAAAAAAAAAATGGAGGGAGCGAAACAAAAATGATAAAAAATTAAATATAATCTCATACGGTTAAAGCTTTCGTTTCTTTCTACAACATGTCCATCTCTCTCTATTTCTCTCACTCTTACACAGTTACACTTATCTTTCTCAATTTCTCTCATACAGATCTGGTCATCCAAACGGAGGAGTGACCATGGCGATTTACGACGACCCTAAGGGAAAACTAACAGTCGGGAGGGTCGGCCTCCTCCTCCCGAGTCCCCTACATCCACCACTGATAATAAGGTAGTTTTGGCGTGGCCTTTAAGACATAATTACTTTCATAATTTGTAATTAAGATTTTAACCTGCAACGTGCTAATCTTCTTGATTACCCCTTAACATAACATGTCATTATTAATCCTAATTAACCCCTCTTGTTTGTCTATTATTGCTCAAGTTAGTTTTGTAAATAATGGACACGTGGGAGTAACTAAAACAACTTTATGTATGAAATTATTGACAAAGTTGTTGAAATGTCTTGTATTTAAGCTCATTAGCCATCAACCATGATTTCTGCTTCGCACGATTCTAAATGCGAAAGACAGTTAAAACGAAAAAGTAAAGCGTGTGTGATTGACAAACGCATGTGCGTGTGCGTGGGGATCGTTCATTTCATTAGCGGCGGATCACAAAATGATGTCGTTTGACGTCTTCTTATTCTTCTAAAAAAATTTGCAGATCAGGGGACATTAACGTTTCCGCCCAACCTTAAGAAAAAATTAGGCCCTCTTGACATTCGGGGATCGGCCAACCCCTCCCGCCCCCTAGATCCGCCACTGAATTTGCTGATACCATGATTGTAGCATAATCTACTACTCAAATTTATGGTTCCGAGTACTTGTTTTGTGTGTTCCATTTATGAATTTCTTTGAATTTAGGTTCCATGCTTTTTATTTCATTTCAAATATTGTTTTTTCCTTTAGACACCTAATTATCTCTCAAACTCGCTTCACTAATGTAACCATAACTAACAATTAATTCTCCTTAGTACAAAGTTATATAAACATCCCAATTGTTGGGAAGAATGAGTTGATGATATGTCTAACTCAAGCATAATATTGCATAATGTTTCTTGATTATTAATTTTGGGATTTCCCTAATGCCCTAAATGAAACGTTTGTGACGCTTAAAAATTAAGATGATTATCATATCTAACCGACATGAAATTTTGTTGGCCTAACCAACAATATATAATGAAAAAATAAGAGGTATATCACTAAAACAAATGTCTTGGAAATAGGGGCATCGTTTTCTCTAATAAGAATATCTACATCACGCTGAGTGAAACTGGTGAGATTCGCAAAAGTTAGATAAAGCACAACTTAGTTGGTAAAACGTTTCACCTCCAACTAATAGGTCGAAGATCTGAGTCACTACAGTCACAGAGATAAACGAGGAACCATTGTTGATCCTCTTTACAAAAAAACTCACATCTAAGATGAGTATTAATTAGTTACCAACTTACTGCATTATGAACTGTTCCAAGAAGTAGTCTTCTAGGTCTCATATTTTCAATACTAATCGAGGACATAATAATTGGGCTATTTGGGTGCGACAAATTCTCTTTCACCCAATATATAGTTGTCGAGACATATGAATATATATCTCCAAATTTATTTTTTTGTTTTTGTTTTCCAGTTGGGGGAAGGTGGGAGCAGTAAAATTGAAATCAAAAGCTACTACAGAAAAGATTCTGCGTCCTGAATATATCATGGAGGGACCATTTTGATATACAATTAACACATAGTCAATCAATATAAAATATACAACCTCATAATTTTACTAAAAAAATTATTGAAATGCATTCTAATTATATGTGTATTTTGATAAGAATGACTGCAGTGGCAGATTCAAAATCAAAAAAATGGAGGGCACGAAATAAAATGATTACAAATTATATATAATTTTTAATACGTTCAAAGCTTTCGTTTTTTCCTAGAACACGTTCATCTCTGTTTCTCTCCCTCTTACACAGTCACACTTATCTTTCTCAGTTTCTCTTCTACAGATTCGGTCAACCAGACGGAGGAACGACTATGGCGGTTTTACGACGACCCTAAGGGAAAATTAACCGTCGGAGGGGTTAGCCGCCCCCTCCTGACCCCTACATCCGCCAAAAATGAGAGATGGAACTTTGGTTTTAATATAAATTCTTATTTTTTTAGGTGAATCGATCATTTGTGGTGTTAATGTTTCTAACCAAATCAAGTATAAAAACTCCGGAATATTACCCAAAAAAAAAAAACTGGATTAGTAATATAAGTTGGATATAGAAAATTGAAAAAAAAATCATTTAGTTATAATTAACATGTAGAAAATGTAATTAGATAATTTTTTACTAAAGGGTAGAGATATGAGACAAGTTTATGGCATTGACGATGATAAGATTAAGGCCATGGGCATAGTGATGATAACATATGATCCTAGATTTTGTGCACACTAGTGAAACATCAATGGACCACTAGCACGCTTTCCATGGTTGGCCCCCACCTTCCACTCCAACTATCAATATTAAAAATAACATATCAAAACTTACATTGGTTTAGTTTTATGTAATAAAATGGAATATTAATATATTATTCTAAGTTCAATTGATGTTGTGACAATTTTAGTCCGGAAGTGATTTTCGTCGTCGGAACAACATCGGTCTGTGTTTGAGGTGAATACACAAATTTGTCTGATAATGTGGTTATGTGTTAGTTTTAGGCTGATATATCATTAATATATTTTTATAATTTTCTTTTATTAGGTTTAATCTGTCATAAAATCGTATTACCATACTACAATTACTTATTAACCTCAAATATTAAAAAATAGGGTTCCGTCCACTTTGGTTGTCGTGTGTCATGTCTGGTTGACAATCATTTTCATATGAAAATGATCACGAATCCGACTTGATCGTATGATTAACGTCAGTTCGTTGACACAAATTTTTCTATATTACGAAAATAGAAATTAAAAATTAGAAAAAGAAGAAGTAGTTGGGGTTTGTTGTAGATGTAATAAGAAGGTGAAGGTACATTTGTCTCATCTTTATTGTGCATGAATATAACTTCCACGCAGCCTTGCAACCCATTTGGTGGAGCATTTGGACTTTAGGGAAAAGATAAAAATATATATAATTAAAAAAGATAAAAAAATTTCACTGATATAGTGCCAGCTTCCACTCACAGTTCCTTTTTTGTCCTTTTGCAGTTCATTTTATGAAGGGACTATTTTTGCTTTTGAAGTTTACTCTGATTGGTTGATTGTAAATCTTGATAATTTACAAACGTAACGCATGTATACTTATCTCTATTTTTTCGAATGGGATTCAGCGTCTCACTTTTTGTGTTCTTTTTCCGCGCGTCATTCCCAAATTAATGACTTTATTAATATTTATTATAATATAATATATCATAATTATTTATTTGAAAAAATTACATTTAAAAAAAAATTATATATCTTACATTTGAATTTATCAACTCTAATAATCAAATTTTAATTAGTAAAAATGATAAAAAAAATACTTAAAAAATAATTATATATCCTAATTTGGTACAAGAAAATCCCGATAATAAGTACAAAATTTTAAAAAAATCATACAAAACTGAAATTAAAGAAAAAAAGAATATGCGAAAAAATGAAAACGGTACATAAAGTGGGACACGAAAAGTAGACCACTGAATCTTATCTGATATTTTCGAAGTGCTTATCTACATTTTCTAAAGTCCACATTCATCAATATATCGATTTAATTAGTGCAATTTTGAAACTTTATCGTATTAGTATTCAACATTGGACACATTTAGGAAAATAAAAACCCCCATACGTCTCTTATCAAAGTATGATAACTATCATATATCCAGCTAATAAGATTCATGCATAGTGAGGTTCAACAATCAACGTCAATAATTAGCATTCTACATCACTACTCAAATATTTGAAAATGGAAATCATAATTTTTTTTAAAAAAAAACACACAAGCAAATAATATGAAATTCGTACATATCAAACCATATATTTAATTTGTAAATTTTATAGGGTAATGTAATCAGTGACGGATTCAGAACATAAAATTTATATGATCGGAACTGCTGCACGTGAAGTCGACGACGGCTCGAAAGACCGAATTTAATAGAAGTTTTTGGTACTAGTGAGCTGACGGTGGGATCGGCCGACCCTGCGTCACCCCACCTAAGTCCGTCCATGAATGTAATATGTGTAGCTTTCATAAAATACAATAGAGCTAAACAAGAATTATGGATAGTAGCTTTACTTTATTTATTTCTTTTTACTTTTCATTGATAGTAAAGAATTTGTGGTGTTGATCGATGATTGATGAACTGGAATCTGTAAAATGATAGTAAAAGCTAGAGAAAAAGGACCACAGTTGGTGATGAGTAATGGCAGCAGCATATTTGGGCGTACGGTGTCAGCAGCAATCTGTCTCCCTTCATTTAGAGTTGCATGAAATTTTGATGCTGTTATATTAATTTGGTTTAACATATACCATGTGAGCTCATTAGATTTGAAGGACCACTCTTCCTACTTGTTTCGCTCGATGTATTGTGTCAGACTGTTTGACGGATAACAGACGATACTCGTATTCGGAGCCAAGTCTATATATTCGCATAATATATCAAAAAATTTGTTGGTATATATTTTTAATTTAACTATAAGTACCATCCGTTTAATCTTCACATGTCAAATAATCTTCTGATCTAATTCTATGTCTCATCATCGGTGTCTCACTATATTTTGAAGTCGGGGGTGGTTCATCGCATACATGACGCAACTCGAGCAGTGGCGTAGCCACATTGGAACAAGGGGGTGCAGTTGTACTCTAATTTTTTAAATAGTATTAATATATTATATTATATTTATATAATATTTCGAGACGTACTTCTTTACGTATTATTTATTTATTTTTTTAACGTGTTATATAATTATTTGTCGCACGACTCGCACCCTCGAGGGATTATAATTATAGAGAAGTAGAAAAAGCGTGGGAGGATAAGTAATATTAATGAATTGATTAAGTCGTGTACGATTTAATAAATGAGGGGGTTGCTATCTGAGTGTGAGAAATGGCGCAATGAACGGTTGAATGTTGAGATTAGAACAATAGCAGCCCCACCCCTTCTGCTCTTGTTTGCCATTAACCTCCCATCTGCCGCTCTATATGCTGTTGTCATTTTTATTTTTATTTTTTAAATATACATAATTTTCCTTTTTAAATAATACATAATAATAGAGATTTGGTCTTGCTGGCAGTTTATAGAAGTACAAGGATGACGTGTGCGAAATAAGACCACAACTGTAGTTGACAAATTAAGAAGTACGTTGTAATAAAAATATAAGTAAACCGTACATTTGAAATTATAATAATTAAAGTCCTCATAAAATATTTTTTTGTCAATGAATTAAGCATAGTAATTCTTGCATAAGAGTTCTATATATACCATACCAAAACGTGACATATCTTAAAAAATATTAGAGTATCCACAATCCTATCCTTTCACTATACCTTTTTTTCGATATGTAAGGATCCCACACTATTTTTTACCACAATCATTAATAAAAAAATTATCACTCACAATCATATCTCTTACTTCCATTCTCTTACACTATAAAAAACAATATAATAAAAAATACACGAACACACACAAAGTCACAAACACATACGCACAAGGTGCGGGTTTTCTTGCTGCATTTCCCTTGACTACGAGCCGCCCGTCCCTTGTACCCCCTCTGCACGTGGCTCGCATATGTCACGCGGCTGCGGGCCAACGATCTCGTGTTGCGGTTGCTCTTAGAGCAAGAAAGTCCCCACATTAAAGCGCTTTTTCAAAAGGGTTGTAATCCAACTAATTAATAAAGGGATCGTTTTGAGCGAACAAAATATAAACTTAAATTTGAAAATAATTTAATTCCGAGGCAGGTAGAGGTACGTGTCGAAACATAAAGACCAGATTCCACATATATAAAGGAAGAACATCTTTAAACAAATGTCCAAACCTTTTTGAAGGCAGCTTTGGCTTAGATATGGGTTATAAAAAAAAGAGACTTAAAAGTGGGAATGAATGTCTGGAATTATGGTTTGGCAATGCAAATCCCAAGTCACATCTGAGGAAATCAGATGCCATGAAATTGTAATCACCATCACAAATTTCTATTTGTGGGGATCTGATGTCTGCCTATTTTTGTAGCTGCCTCCTTTTCCATCTTTTTTCTTTTTATTTTTCCTTCGTGGCTGCGTGTGTGTTTTTTTTATAGAGTGAACTACAAAAGAAATGCTCTCGCAGAAGTTGGGAACACTTTTATTTGAAAAATATGCAGGAAATGTAAAAGTACATCAAATGATATTACCTCCATATTATAGTTACTGCAAATATCAAAAAAATTTATAGTTATCGCAAAGATATAATTCCCTTAATATAGTTATATTTTTGTTGTTCACTTTTTTTTATAACTTCTTTTTAGTTGAAGCTTTGTGAGAAACATTAGTATGTGTGTCCCTAATCGCAGCTGAAAATGTCACCTCAAAAATGTTGGAGAAGGACAACTTTGTCCTGTAGCGCAGTCAATTACCGATCTTCAGGCTGGGCAGTTCGAGTCCTTCTGGGCAGTTTGTATGCAGAACTTGATTTTCTGTTCATTTTGCCTTCTTTTGTGTGCATTCTCCATCATTCCTAGCCATTGTACTCCAATTCATTCTTCTTCCAATTCCCTGCACATAATCATCAATTAAGTGTAAATTTGTCTGATGAAAGATTGACTTTAACCCTTAATTCCTAGCAACAATTAAGTCATATCAATGTGCACTTTGGTTGGTTGTGAAAATGAGAGCAAAGTATTTTTTTTTCTTTTATAATTGGTTGTTTTGTAAGCCATCTATATATGGATCATCATAGTCCCATTATATCTCAAGGTTTCTTGTACCCTGACTATATGAAGTTTGATTCTATTTAACTTTAATTTTATCTCCCAACTTTTTAGGGTTTTTTCTAATAATATTTTTTATTGTGAATATTAAAAGATACAAGAGTAAGACCTTAGAAACCATTATTTTGATAGCTCCATACCCAAAAAAAGTTAGGGGCTCAATGCAACAGAATAAAAGTTGGGTGAGGTTTATATTTAATAAAACAAAGTATGAAATTAATTTTATGGCAAAGTAATTAAAAAAAGGTGAGTAAGCTGTCTACTTTTAAGTTTGTTTATTGCTAATAGATCTTCAAGGATTTCTCCATATAAGTTATTATTTCTTAATGAAATAGATGTATCATTTAACTTTTATGCATCTTACATGGATTTTTCATTCTTCACAAGAGAAAATTTCTAATTTTCCAGGAATATTAAATGATTTTTGGGAAGAAAAGATAGATTAAAAATAATTCTTAAATGTGAATTGCAGTGAATAAAATACATAAAAATGTATAAAGCACAATTTCAAGAAAATAGTTAAAGAAGGAGCCCATCTTTAAAAATATTTTCAGCCCAAATAAATTAAGGGGTAATATTGGGCTGAAACCCCAAAATTCAATCAAAATCATGATACCTAAAGTCCACTGAAACACATTATTTTCTCTTTTTCATTTACATAAAACACAAAATAAATTATGATAAATAAATAGTTTAACATATTCGATTTCACAGTTTCGTTAAATTACTGTGAAAGCTTTACACTCTCAGAATTTCAAATTATTAGATACGAGTAATTCAGTAACACTAATAACAATGATCTATCACCCAAAGTTTTTAAAAGACAAGAATTTATTTTAAAACAAAATATTAGGTACTGTATTGCATTATTTTAGGGAGGGTATTGTATTGCTAAGGTCTGAAAGTAGTATTGCCTTCGAATACAAATATACAATTAACCCTCTTTTAATTACTTCTAGTCCTTCCGGAACCGTAACTAGCGGTTAATTAGGAAAAACCGCTGAAAATCGGAAAACAATATTTGGAAACTATTGAAATGCTGGTAAAAAACCGACGGTTCTGAACCGGCAGTAAAACCAAAACCGTCATTCTGTTCCCGGTTCGGTTATAGTTCGTCTTGCCCTCGGAATCGAAACCGGTGGTTCTAGAACCGTGAGCATCCCTATTCATATTTGACTTTTGAAAAGATGAAATTCATATTATAACTAATAAAGTAAATAGTTGGAAAATATAGATAAAATGTATCAGTATTACATGGGGACAATAAGTAATTGTATCCAAATTCATAATATTTCGGAGATAAAATTCATAATAATTCGGAGATAAAGAATTTTAGGACATTAGCATCATTTGAGCACTATCTCCTTAAATATTCACTATTCACGTGCTTAACTTTTCCACCCACATTTGTTAAACATTATTTCTTTAAGTACTTACATTATTTATAAATGAAAAAAAAAAACCGGAAAAAAGCACGTGTCACACGTTGATTGGGCGACAATTTTATTGTATCAGCGTGCTCAAGCACATTGGGCCATATTTGGCCAACATACTCAACAGACTGTATTGACGTGCTCAAGGTGTTGAGTACGTTGGAGCGTGCTTTAGACATACTTTAAACATGTTATTGCTGATGCCCTAGAAAAAGCCCAAGAAATGACTCTTTCGGAGCATTAGAATATTACCGACAATATATAAGTCTCTTAAATGTTCTCTTACTAACATTATCTCTCATTAATACTAACAAATATATGTATATAAGTGGCTTATCGTCTATACCTATCATTATCAACTACTTTCAATCATATTCAACAATTATTCAATTATTACTCCTCTAAATTTTAAAAAAACGTATCTTTCTATAAACCCTGTTCGGCGCACCAAAGCAAAAGCGGTTGGAACAATAGTGGGCCCCGAAAGGCAACAGGGTTTCTAATTACTCTTATACCCCTGACCCAAACGACAGCGCAGCACCCGACTTCTTCTAAATGGAGGATACAGATGTCATTCTAAGAAAACCTTCTTACTAGACCGTCCATAGAGAAAACTCAAATTTCGTGCATTTGCTCCAAATTTCGTTTTGCAGTTACAAAAGGCTGTTAGGTACGATTGCAGTTCAGACTCGCAGCGGAGGAATTTAATTTCTTCCTTTTCTGGTGAAAGTTTTTTCAGAGATGATGAATGGAGAGGAGGAGGAGGTGGTTGAGGAGGAATCGACGGAGGAGGGCGGGGGAGCTGAGGCGGCGGCGGCGAAGGGGAAGGTGCGGGGGCCGTGGTCGCCGCAGGAGGACGCGATTCTGAGCGGGCTGGTGAGCAAGTTCGGGGCGAGGAATTGGAGCCTGATCGCGCGGGGAATCCCGGGGAGGTCGGGGAAATCGTGCCGCCTCCGCTGGTGCAATCAGCTCGACCCCGCCGTCAAGCGCAAGCCCTTCACTGGTACTGTTGTGTTTTTGAATGGTTTGTTTTGGTGTTTTATAAATGGGTTGGCAGTTTATCTGAGTTTTATAATTCCTGTGTGTGTTTGACAGTGTAAAGTGGATTAGTGTGTAAAAGGATTAAGAGTTCAAGTTTGGAAGGGTTGCGTTTTCTTTTTGTTTCCAGCGATTGAGAAACAGGGTGAAATCTGTATATCGAATTCGTTTGTGCGATCTACTCAGATTGTTTTGCTTCTTAATTATTAGTATCTCATACGTGTGTGAGAATTCTAGTTGAACTCAGTAACATGTGATGAAGAATTAGTGTGTTTCTTTGAAAATGGAGAGAGTTTAATAAGGGTTAACTAGGTTCATGATTTTTGAAGTTCATGAATCTTGCCAGTATATGAGGATAGAGTTAGCTTAGAAATTTGAAGCTCAATACTGAGAGAAAGAGCGTTCAGCTGCCAATCTATACTTCATTGTGAAAATCAAGTGCTCTTTAAAATTTGAATTTACCGGCAGAAATTAGCTGAATGAGTTCAACTGATTAACTATTGAACTGACAATGCGAGCTTATTTGCTGAGAGTTGACTGGAACAGATATTGTGGATGCCTATTTCCTAACTTTATTGAATGAATCATCTTATAAATATCAAAGAAGGTTTTGTATGTTCCCCATTACTTGTTGAGCAGGGAACAATATCAAACTCGTTTCTAAATTAGCCTTTATGGACGTCAAGGAGGGTGATGATTGGATCATATACTTGTATAAATTTGTAGGAAGGTGATTAAGAAGCGTTTTAGCTTTCAAACATTATGCTTTGCGGATGCTCAATATTGGCCCACATTGCACCCCATTCTATCTGAAGTTTTCGATGTCAAGTTATGCCCCTCTGCTTGGTATTCTGGAGTTAAAAATGTGAATTTTCTTTATGTATACGAGGCTCCAAAATCGGCCTAAATTGAGCACTTCTACTAGTGATTCTTTTGTAATTATCTTCTGCATAAATGTTTGTGTTTGTGTCCGCATGCATTGGAAAGGAGAAGGGGAGTGTTATGAGTGGGGATGAAGCTAATCTTCTGTGGTTCTCTACCTGTAGCTTTTAGCATTTTAATTCAAAATTAGGCTGTGCAAATCTGTTTCATTCTTGCATATTGTTCTAAACGGTGTAGTACTCATATTGTGTTTGTGCTTCTGCAGATGAAGAAGACCGTATAATTCTAGATGCACATGCAGTTTATGGAAATAAATGGGCTTCCATTGCAAAACTTCTCCCTGGAAGAACAGATAATGCTATTAAAAACCATTGGAATTCTACATTAAGACGTAGGTGTGTGAAACTCACGAGATCAACTCCAGCACAGATGTTGCAGGATACTGGCACCAACCGGATGCAGGCATCTATAGAGGGATCCTCAACAGGTTCGCCTCTTAGCTCGTTCAAATCGGAGAAAGTGGAAATGTTGGTGATGTCCTATCAACCAAATTCACCCACTCCCGAACCAAATCAAGCCATTGTATCTGATGGACCTTTGAAGTCATTGAGGTCATCAGAAATGGAGGACATGAGATTGATGGAAGATCAACCAAACGAGTGTGGAGGGAATGCATTTACCTCCCTTCATCACTCTGCTCAAGGGACACAACCTACAGTCACGCGCCCAGTTGCAAAACTTGGGGCGTTCAATGTTTACAAAGACAAACCACTCGCAGGAACAAAAACAACACTGATGCAGACATCCGAACTGGATTCAGGACTATGCAAGTTTGTTGATGGCGAGCACGTGATTCCATCACAATGTGGGCACGGTTGCTGTTCATCTCCCACTGAGCATCCTTCTCACAGATCATTGCTGGGACCAGAATTCGTTGAATACGAACAACTCCCTGCTTTCTCAAGTCAGGAGTTGATGTCTGTGGCAACGGATTTGAATAGCATTGCCTGGATCAGAAGTGGTCTTGAGAATACAGAGAGGCTTTCAGCCGATGCAAGGAGCTCTCTGTTTATGAACATGGAAGAAAAGATGAGAAATGATCATTTCTTATTTACTAGTGTGACGAGAGAAGCGAGATCGAGCCAGATGACAATGTCAGCATTCAATCTGCGAGCTCAGCTTGAAGGTTTGAGTTGATGATGTCTTTATCTGGAAAATTGGAAGCAATTTTGCACCATCTTCTCTCCAATTCTTCGGAGAAGATCAAGAAATTTTGTTAGATGATATATTCAACAGCAGTGGCTTTATCAGTCTTCTACTAATGTTAATGTTCATGTATAGTCTCTCTATCCTTTCCAACATTTTTCATCATTCGCAGACACCCCATCAATTTATTTCGTTGCTTATAAATGCTGTGTTAATGTTGAATTGTGAACGAGATATGTAATGCTTAAATGGATCACAAGATTAAAATATTTGGTAGATATTTAGTTAGTGGAGAAAGTGTTCCATCAAGGACAAATAGTAAGTTAAGATGTTGGCCATGAATAGGTTTTCTGTAAATAAAAAGTATTAAGAAAATAAATTATAAGAAGACGTGTACAAAAAAGGAAAATTGCACATTCTAATATTCTATAATAATACCTAATAAGATAATTGTTGCACACTTTTGATGGATGAAGGGACCATATTATTTTTATTAATGATAGGTATTATTGATCACTAAAAGTTAACTCATCTTTAATTTTTTGGTAACCCACAGCAATATAAAATTTATCATTTAGGAAAATAGAAGTGTTTCACATTTTTACGGCCAAAGTATGCCTAAGAGCATTCACAATGCAGCCGTTATTGCAGCATGCGGTTGGTCGCCGGCAATGCGGTTGCGTTGCTGCGGATGGAGCGGTTGCATTGTAGGTGGGCGCAGCGGACGCAAATCTGCCAACAGAATTTTTTTGAAGCTTTATCCCTTGATCTCGTTCGGTTTGGAAGATTGAAGCTCAAGATTGTATCTGTGTCATTTTTCGGTTTGGGAGATTGAAGCTCACGACATAATCCCAGATTGGTAAGCACAGGATAAGAAGTCACGGCCAATCCCTCTGAAAAAAGTTATCTTGGCTCCTGATTAAGGTTTTGTACAATTTTATCCTATCTTTTCAAGAATCCGAGCTCTGCATGGCGATAAGGCCAACAACAAAAGCAGCAGAGCCCACACACTTAAGTAGCAAGTCAATAATTAAGAAAGAAACAACACAAACCTGTATTCATTCGAGCTCTGTAAATTTGGGTTCTATAAATTCGAGCTCAGTAAATTCCAAATTCGGCCAAAATTTCGACCTAATTAATAATCCTCCAATTTCCATCCATGGACTGCCTCCCAACATGCAGCGGCCGGAACATCATCTTCGGCAAATACGAGCTGTGTCAATTGGGCGAATGAATCAGCAAGAATCAGGTGAAGACGATGTGGGCAGAGAAAGAGAGGTGAGGGAGAAAGAGAGGTAAATTAGCCCAAATTCGCCCAATTTACAGAAAGAGCAGAAATAGGTAAATTTCTCTCTCTTTCGTCGGAAATGTAGGCGGAGAAAGAGAGGTGAGGTTGAAAGAGAGGAGACGGAGAGAGCGTGTGGTGGAAAAGAATGATGAATTAAGAAAGCAGAGTCGCCGTTAAAATTTTGTGGCTGAGTTGCTGGTCTTGTAAGATAATATTGATATACTAACAGGACATGCGAGTAGTAAATTTTAAAATTTAGACTTGGACTGTGAATGACCTAAATTTTAAAAAAATAAACCTCACCTCACTTTTGATACTGATATATTAATATAAAATTTGTTTATGTTTTTAAATCTATACCAAACAATTTTTGGTACTTGATATTTTTATTGACAGTCAAAAATCCATATAGAATTTGTACTTTATTATACTCGTTTATGAAAAATAATCATGTTTTTTAATTTTGGTCCGTGCACCAAAAATAGTCTCATTCTATTTATGAAAAATTTCACAAAACACAATACCCCTAAATATCAATATATTTACAACTTATACTATTAAAACCCATCACTTTTTATCTCTTCAACCACTTTTCCCCCCTCTCTCTTATTTTATCAACTACTTTTTATCTTTCCAATCAATTTTTCTCCTTATCTCTCTTACTTTACCAATTGTGCATTAAAACTCGTGTCATCCACCAATGAAATTATTTTTGGTGGACAGAGGAAGTAAATAATAGAATGAAGTTTTTTTCAAGTGAGCTACACTTTTTTACCTAAAATATGCATAGAAATTCAAAATAAATACTTCCATTAATAAGCAGCAATACCATCAAGAGAACTTTACATCATAGAGTAATTTGTGGTACACCCTTCAACATTTCTCAAGCCGATTTTGACACTTACCAAACATCACTTTATTTTTCTCAACCTCATGGATAGTATGTTTGAGATATCACTCTTTCCTTTTTATTGAAACATTAGCAATAATGCACATGAATCTTGATTTAAAAAATTAAAAAACTTAGGTAACAACATTGAAATGGGACAATTCCATCACTCTCATTTGCTAATAGGTCCCATCTTTTGGTTTTAAGTTTTTGGATCACTTATCTGATCAATATTCATATATTATTGATTTGATAGGTAATGTATGTCTTGAACTGTATTTTGGTCTTAAAATTTTAATCATATGGTCATGTAATTTGATGTGACCATTAATAGATTGGGTGATATATATGGCAATTCGACAAATAACACACGAAAATACGCAATAATCTTCCTGAAATTATTCTTTTATTTAAGTCATTCCGTTTGTTTCCGTTTGTGTTTCATCAAGTACTTGAAGGCATATTCCTCAATAGGACACAGTCCAACTAATTCGATAAAAAAAACAATACAGATTCATTAGATCAGAACATCATGAGATTTATGTAGGACTGACAAATCGTGTGGGTTGTGTCGTTGATAACGATCTAATTCGATAAGGTCAAACTTGAACCCAACCTGTTAAGAAAACTCTCAATTCGAACACGAAGCTGACCTGATACATTCAAACCCGAACACGACACGAACCTGTTAGCAGCACGATAACAACATGATAACGACACGAACCCGACTCAAAACGACAATCACATGATAACAACACGATCTAACCCTAACTAAAGTAATAATTTTTTTAAAACTTAACCCTAATTAAAATAATAAAAATTGAAAAAGGAATAAAAAATAATTAAAATAATAATATTAATTATTAACGAGTTATCCGAATTCGACGCGAAATTATCGTGTCCTTATTGGGTCGACCCGATAAGGACACGAACTTGATAAGACTTGACACTAACACATTAATTTCGTGCGTGTTCATGTCGTGTCAAAAATTATCAATCCTT
>JAYDZE010385358.1:0-35949 GCA_034509125.1 Monilaria moniliformis
TAGTCCATTATACATAAAGTGCGCTCATACACTACGGTTACACGAATCATAGACTACGGTTTTTTAAGACCGTAGTGGTAGATAATCATTCACTACAGTACAGACTACAGTTTTCGATCAATCGTAGTCTATTTGAAAAAAAAGACGCTCATACACTACGGTTGGCCCGAAAAACCGTAGTCTATAATAATAGACTACGGTTTTTTAAAAAAACCGTAGTTTATGTAGTGTAGTGTATGAGCGTTTTTCTTGTAGTGTTTCCATGGAAATCTTATTTTTTACTTTTTTTTCTTTGTCCGCTCCTGCCCCAATTCTATAAATAAAGATCAGTTCACTGTCATTGTAAGATTATGCATTGTGGCGTCTTAGCCATTTGGCATAGTTTATGCAACGATTTCTATAGATGAAGAATAAAAGAGAATGTTATGGTGTGATTCTATTTAACTCTTGTTTTTTTGAACATTGTGATTTAGTTCATACAATATTTATTATGTTTAATTTAAAAAAAAAAATCTTTCTTGTCCCCAACACCAAAATCATGAGTTCACCACTACTAGCGGTGATGAGTTTTCTCCATAACAAATTTATATCCAATTTTGTTGGAAAGTTGAGGGGAAGAAAAAATAAGAAGAATATAATAAGATAGTACTATCTTATGATTGGAACATGCTTGGGTCCCTCCTCATCTTTTTGCTGCTTTTGGTTGGTTGAATATGACATTGTGGGAGGAATTGATTAGTAAAAAAAGAGAATCAAGGGGCAATATGACAGAATTTACCTTGGCTGGAATGTTGGTTGAGTAGTAAAGAATTAACTAAAAAGGGGTGAGTGTGTTTGAGGGGAAGCATTTTACTGACTAATTGTGTTTTGTCGTCCCAATGCATGATATATTAGTTCCAAAAGAATTTAAGAGACACATGTAAGGTAAGTAGTTTCACACATGTCAGTATATATATGTAAAATAAAAATGAAATTAATACATTCATATAATATGGTCTAAATGATATGAGTTAATTATAATTTGTGGTCTGAATTTTCAGTGTTTTTAGTTTATAGTCTTAATTTTGATTTAGTTTTTTCTATAGCCTAAACGTTTAGAAAAGTTTCAATTATAACAAACAACAACAACATTATCGAGTTTGCAGCTAATTTCCAGTTGTTTTGTCCACTTGACATCGTTGAGAGCTTCCAATATGTCATTCAATTCTATTGCCGAATAGTAACTATTGAGACATGCTAATTTATTTATGGTGATTTCTTCGGCATAGTGTACTGAGTCAGTAGTTGTTCTCCCAGTTATGACTCTAGCATTTGGATCTCCAAGAATTTTCTCTTGAGGATGATCTTCGATCCATCTTTGATACTTTGTGATTTCAGCAGCAGTGAGCAGAATATCAAAGATTGGTCATTCATTATAATTCTGATCTGTGTCAGTAGGTGCACTTCTTGAAGGAGTTCTTAAGTCCTCAATACGTTGGGCTCCTTCAGTACTCAAACATCAGCAACTAGAAATCTGTCTCTATTTGTTTCAGTTGGAGTAGTTCCCTCTTCATCTATAACCAGTTATGGAGATTTCAGATTTTGGGGAACTTCCATGGTTTCAGTATTTTCACCTTGTAGAACTTGTCTTTCCTCCATTTCATGTTCTTCACCAGGTCCTCATATCAGTACTTCATTGTTCGTGTTAAGGAATTCGACGGTTGCTGAGAGGTTAAATGAATATTTTTTCCTCATGTTCCCTGTACTCATTAGAAGATTCATAAAAAAAAATGAGTTGCTACTTGCACAACACTAGACAACTTGTTAAAAACTCGATATGCTTTGCTAGATTCTTCAACCTGCTAGTAACCAAGGAAAATTCTTCGATCGACCTTGCTATCGATCATTTTTAGCGGGTGCTAATAGTTTTCGTGGATGTTGTTAGGGTTTGTATACTGAAAAGCATGTTTTGGGTTGCTTTGTATTAAAAACCTTATTTCCTGCTATTGAGGAGAAATTCAATATTGTCACATGGTTATCCTTTTGTGGTTATGGATGTTTATTATTAAGTATATAATCATGAATTGAGCAAACAAGCATTTCTTCTATATTGTAGACTGAATGGTGGATCTATGATCACATAAGATCTTTCAGTCGTTACATTATAGAAGAAAATTAAATTTTCAACCTAGATAGACATGGACAATCTATCGTGAAATGTTGCAGTGTCGATCCGAAGTTCGCACCTATCTTGGCCAACTGATGGCACTCGGTGTAGTATAGCAGTGAAATGGATTACACTAAGATACATACTTCTACGCTGTGTAATGGAGTACAAGATCTCGATGACTATTTATTTCTTAATCTATATAAGTAACAGTGAGCATACGATATTGATTATACACTGCTTTGACTTATCAATAGATGCATGTATTTTGTAATCCAAATCTGATATCTTGGGCAATGGTAATTAATGTCTATTGGTGCTAGCATTGCTATTATATAGAATCGTATCTCGTGAGACCCGAGTTGATAATATACCTAAGAGATGTTCGAAAGAACAATTTATTCTACTAATCTGGGTAATTGAAATTCATTCCATTAATAAATAATGTTTTAAGTTGGGCCACTTTTGAAAAAAGAAATTAACTAATTAAAGCTTTTAATTAATTAATGAATATTGTAAATTTTAAACATGATAAATAATAAATTATAAATGAGTCATATTCGTTATATGGATCAAGCTAGGTAGTTCAATATTAATTCTATAGTAGAACCTAATATCAATGGATTTAATTTAAATTGGGCTTAACTTAAAGAATTAAGTCAATTAGGAGACCCGGTCTCAATCCTCATTGGAATCCCTAACCTAGCCCACCACCCCTATAGGGGTGGAGAGGACGAAAGTTACAAGTCAACAAGATAATGAAAATCATTCCCTCATTGTGTTGTGCACCCTAATGATTTTCTAGTCTCCACCTAGTCTATAATGCTTGATAGTATATTGCCCACACAATATTCAAGCCATATGAGGAAATAAGTCAGAAGATTCAAAGGTTTAATAGTTGTGGAGGAGTGATGGGAGTAGCAAGTCATCTACTACACAAATAAGTAAGAAGAATCTGTCAAACAAGGTAATTATCTGAACTTTGGGAGCATGCCTAGGAATCAATTTTTACCTGTCAGTTGCCTGTCTAAATGTGTTCTAATTAGATTAAATTAGATTGTGCTAATTAAATTTAAATATCATCTTATTAGATCCTTGGCAGTTGGGGATCCTTTAGTGAAAACCCCAGCAAATGTAACATAAACTACCAAAAGCACAAAAATGAGAGATATAATAGTTTCAATTATTCAATATTTCGTATGGTGTTTCCCATGTCGTTGAGAAAGGAAAGATCGACTCTGGTGTAACATGCTATGATGATCGCTTCAGCCCTTAACTTTAGTGGTAGTTGCAAATTTGACAGCATCGTTCGTGCTACTTCTTTAGGGTGTTGTTCCTCCGTTCAACAACTTCATTTGTTTTAGGTATATGAGCAGTATACCTATAGTGAGAGATGTCATTTTCTTTGCAATATTTTTGGATCAATGAATTTAGAAATGAGTTCTTTGATCTGACCGAATATTGTTGATGTTAATAAGCTTCTCGTTACCGATCTTCATCAGAAGTATAGGTAGTTTCTCCAGTGTTTCGTTTATTCTATACATGAAAATGACTAATGTAAATATAGAAAAATCATCTACGATTACGAGAGTATATTTTCTACCATTATAGCTAACTGGCGTAACTGCTACAAAAAGGTCCATGTGCATTAGTTGTAGGACTCGACCATTAAATGGTGATGATTTTCTACGCTCGACTTTATTTTCCTTTTTTGGCATGGTCCGTACACTTGATCTTTGTGGAAACGTACACTTGGCAGTCTGTCGACCAATGAATGTTTTTCTAGTGTTGATGGTCTTGAAGTTGAAATGGCTAAGCCTTCGATGCCATAGCCAATTGACTTCAGGGGAGGATTTTGAAACTAAGCACATGTTCAGTGGACATTTTTCCCACTGAACTGCGTAGAGATTGTCTCTCTTTTCTTCCTCTCAGCACAATCTTCTTTTACCTGTCTTCCACTGTGAAGCCATTTTTATTTAAACTTAACATTGCAACCATTGTCACTAAATCAGCCCACAGATAGTAGATTGTGCTTAGGATAAAAAACATAATTCACATTTAGAATTTTTGAAGTATCGATCAACAAGGTACCAAAATCATTGGTGATTCCTACGCATTTATCATCGAACTACATTTTTACTCCGTTCATTTTCATGTATTTTGAGAGGTACTCACTGCATTCTATCATGTGCCTCGAGCATCCGCTATCGATTAGTCATAGATGCTTTTTGGCTGGAGTGTCATTTTTTTTCTCCCAGCCCACGAAGGTTGTCGTGGGTTCAAACCGTGTTAAATGGTTGTCATGCACCTGTCTTCAAAGCTTTCTATTGGAAAATGAGGAGGACATGCATACATGCTATAATTCGTTTTCATCAAGATATCATGTGGTATGCGATTTTGAGAAAAATGTTTTTGGATATGTTCAGGTGAATCATGTCACATACATAGTAGTTCGGTTGAGCCAATGCTCTGATACCACTTGTTGGTTCCTGACAAGAATATACCGGTGTATGAGAGAGAATACACCAGTAATAGCAAATTAAAATGTTTTCGATAGCCTTTGACGTTTCTACTTGTTAGTCAGTAGATGTCGGGTAACAGTGCTTAGTATTGAAGAATCAGTACTGATGGCTGATTTTACACTTTAGTTAGTACTAAGAAACCTTTTAGCATCAATAAATCTTTCAGTACTAAATACATAGCTGATTTTACACTTTAGTCAATATTAAGAAACGTTTCAGTAGTAGATGTCTACTGAAAATCTTCACGAAGACTATGCTGTGAAGTGTATATTTATGTTGAGTGATGACAGTTCAATAACATGCAATGTAAAGAACTGAATAGTAAAGAACACAAGAATTTTTACGTGGTTCAGAGTAAACTGCTCTTATGTCTATAGACTGAGAAGTTATTATTCAATCCACTAAATGAGATTACAACTAGCTTACGGGTACATGTAACCTATACTTGCTTACGGGTATAAGTGACCTAACACAGAAGTAACCTTACTGTGCTACAATAGAATTCAGTTGATTTTTTCTTGCTATAAGTAGAAGTGACTTTGCTACTTTCAACTTCTTATTCTACACTATCTTTACAGGGTTTTGTGCTGAGGGTGGTTGTTTCCAACTATGGATAAATTATTCACAAGAATAATTTGTTGAATCTAGGCTTAGGGCATTACAATGCAGGGTCTAGAAAACTAAGAAAATGTTGATTGGATTCCTCGAGACATAATAGAAATTAGGCTCGGAGAAATCACTTAACAAATTGTATCTTCCATTCATCGAAATTGCTGTTTAGTTTTGAGGGCATGAATGCTTTGCATTCAAATGTGCAGCGATTCAGTTCTTTGTCACCTTCAAAAGTGGGGCTCGCCATGTATTTATAGGGTGGGATATGAATTGGAAGAAGCACCAGTCAAATCCCTCAATTTTGTCGTTCGAAATCTTCCCGTTGAACTTTATTGTATCGCTTTCGGCGCCTACAACATTGCATCACTGTATTTCTGCACCTTGTATTTAATTATGTGAAATTCGGGATTTCTGCAAATCTCTTCTGTCACACAAAGTCTAACACTCAACATGTATATTGAGTCCATGTTTTTTTCGTATAAAAGTATTTTAGGCACACGACAAACTCTGCCTTTCTTCAACAACAACACTTGTTAACCTTTAGTAAGAAACATCTCTTTGTTTCTTCAACATATTCGATCTTCAGTTCTTCTATTCATGTGCTGATGACTAAAGACTTTTTCTTGTTCCAGCTTTCTTCTGCTGAAACATGTACTTAGTAAAATACTCTATAACATCATACGAGCATCTATAGGTTTACATAGCTTAGCTACCATTGGGGTTTTGATATTCAATCAAAATTGAATAACTTTTCATTGATTCTCCCAACAAGCTCAACTATTGAAACATTTTTACAACTTACAAACTCTTGAAAAATCTTATAAGTTGTTGGAAATTATAAGCTCTCTAAAATAAGCTAGCCAAACACCTCATTAGCTTGAGCGAAAATACAATTCATAGTAAGATTACATTTATAGGGTATTCCATTCACATTATCCGTAGATAGATAATTTTTCTTGAGCATGATAATTTTTTTCGGACAGTCCATTTTTTCCTCAGGTTCACTCCAATTCATGATGACATTATTATGGAGATCATTAAAATGTGATAAAAAAAAAATTCTATATTTTCCTACTCTTTTATTTTTATAATAAGCTTACAACCAAAGAGAACACATTCTTAGTGTTAAATCTCTTGTATTTACGCACACATTTAAAAAGTTATATGTAAAACTAGAAAATATCCAAAATACATTTTAAATTTATGTGTAAAACTAGAAAATACCCAAAATTTGTGTATTTAGATCCAATAGCTCTGAAAAACTGTTGCAGTATTTCTTTTCCCATTCAATTTCGTGTTCAATTTTTTTTCTTATATAAGGAAAGGATGACGGTGGAATTTGATTTCTAAACTTCTTTTATTTACTGAAAAAACTTTCACTGCTTAAATGTCTCCCAAAGACTTTACCATTCAAAATACGTTTGGTGTTTTGTTGTTTTAACTTCGCAATGAATGAGTTATGTCGATTAAAACCATAAAAGAAATACTTTTAGGCTTACATACATCCGATGAGCCCAAATTGAGGCCCAGACTCATTATATCTGTGCCATACGCTACAAACAAAAGGAAGTGACTTCACGTGCCGAAATGATTAAATTAATAAAAATTTAATCTGTTTAATTTCCATGAAATTCTGAACACCTAAACGCACTGTTACTTGAGTAACGACAACCGCCGGCCACCGCATCACTCCGCCCGCCGCCGCTACAATGACGGAATTCCTAGACCTCGAATTGCAGGACTGCGTCCGCATGCCGTGGAACGTCCTCCCCGGCACTAAAGCCCACGCCGCCAACTGCGCCATCCCGATCGCCGCCATCTACACGCCGCTGAAGACGCTCCCCGAGGCCACGCCGCTCCTCCCTTACTCGCCGCTCCGATGTCGCAGCTGCCGATCCGTGATTAATCCATTCTCAATCGTCGATTTCTCCTCCGTCAACAAGATATGGATCTGCAGCTTCTGTCTCCAGCGCAACCACTTTCCGCAGCATTACCAGTCGATTTCGGAGCAGAATTTCCCGGCTGAGCTATTCCCGCAGTATACGACTATTGAGTACGAGACTCCTGCTCCGCAACCGCAGGAGAAAGTGCAGCCTGGGAGCAGTAATGTGTTTTTGTTTGTGGTGGATACTTGTGTTATTGAGGAGGAGTTGGGGTATTTGAAGTCCGCTTTGTTGCAGGTTCGCATGTCTTTATCACTTATTGTGAATAGTTGATTAAAGTAACTTACACAAATTATTCAAGTGATCATGATTCAAAAATCACTTTTTCTTACTACTTCACCCGTACCTGAGTTTTCTGGTGATCATAGCTGCTAGTGCACGGTTTAATATATGGTTTGTTGAAATTGGTGCTAAATTTAGAACTTGATTGGGAGCTTTCATTGCATTAGACATTTGAATCCAACTGCCTATAATTCTAACTTTTCTGCAAACAATACAATAGCTTATTTTAACATTCTTGTATTTGAATATAATGTCGTAGTTTTTGGATTGGTGTAACTTACTGATGGATTATTTATCTGGATGCAGGTGTTGGGAGTGGTGCCTGAGAATTGTTTGATCGGATTGATTACATTTGGTACATATGTGCATGTTCATGAGCTTGGCTTTGGGCTGATTCCAAAAGTTCACGTGTTCAAGGGGACAAAGGAGGTGACTAAGGATCAATTGTTGGAGCAGATGGGTTTCTTTACAAAAAGACCAAAGCCGACTACAGGTGTCATTGCTGGAGTGAGAGATGGGCTGTCACAGGAGAGTGTTGCAAGGTTCTTGTTACCTGCGTCCGATTGTGAGTTCGTTCTTAATTCGGTATGATTCTGAAGTATGGTATTACTGTACTTTTTAATTCTACTTCAAGAAATCTCAGTGATATTTTTTATGCTTGTTTAAATTTTCAATGTGGTGTCCAAAAGCACTTTATTCCAAAGGTTTTCTTATCTGTTTATTAATGGTCCAAAAAAATGACACTTCCTTAAATGCGTGTTTTTATGAGGTAACTTGTTCTATCTAAATTGTCTTGAATCATGATGTATTATCAGTTGGTTAGTTAATGTATGGAATCATCAACTTATGACATTTTATTTTGCATTGTTCATCTTATGTACAAGATATTAGAGGAGCTTCAGAAAGACCCTTGGCCAGTTCCATCTGACCAACGGGCTGCTAGGTGTACTGGTGCAGCATTGAGTCTGGCTGCTCATTTGCTGGGGGCATGTGTACCCGGAACTGGCGCTAGAATTATGGCATTTTTGGGTGGACCGTCAACAGAGGGGCCAGGAGCTGTAAGTTGACCGGCCTGTGGTGCTTTTTGTTTATTCTCCATTATAGCTGTCACATCTTTAGGTGAAGTCTTGTTAAAAAATCAATGATCATCCCTTTTATGAGAATTTAATCCCCTACATTGTTCTGAAGCGTGCCTTTTTGGGACAAACAAGTAGCACATGCTTATTGTTTGATCACCAATTTGCAAAATGCATTCTTATTTTTGACTGGGAAGCAGATACTGTTTTATCATGCTTTATATATGGAATAGATAAGATTTTGCTGAAGTTTCTCCATTTTAATTTGCAGATAGTGTCCAAAAGTCTGTCTGAACCCATACGTTCCCACAAGGACCTGGACAAAGATTCAGCTCCTCACTACCACAAAGCTGTGAAGTTCTATGAAGCACTTTCAAAACAACTTGTTCATCAGGGACACGTGCTAGATATTTTTGCTTGTGCACTTGATCAGGTACTCATTAATGTAGATTGCATGTTAGAAAAGATTATGGTCTTTATGTTCTTCAAATGTTTGAACAACTATGACTCCTATATTGTTAAAAAGTTTGTTTTATTCCTGACAACATGTTCCTCTGGTAAAGGCTTTTGATACTTGAAGGGGGAGAGAATTCAAAACCAAATGAGGTTAAAGTATTAAAAGCATGACCAAAACCGTGCGCCACCAGATGTACTTTCTATGAGATTAAATGGTTGACACATTTATGTCCATATAACAAGACCTGAATAGAGATAGAGCTAGACTGATGAACTATTCAATACTTAACTAATTTGACTTATCAATATGCGAGACAGTAAATATTGGCACATTTATACTGGAGAGCATCAAAGTTTTCATAATTCTCAAGATAATGGTATCTTTAAACTGCTTGTAATTGTCTTGATAAAATATTGTGGTATACCTAATTATGTCACATACTAATGGTCCATACTTAGTTTCTAACATTAAATGCTTCACTTTGACATATTTTGGTGATTGACCTCGAGGCTTTGTTTTAATAGATGTAGTAGCATGTATTCTTTTGGAGTTGTATTTGTAGTTAGGATTTTATCACTTTTCCAGGGATTACTTCCATACTTATTCTCTAACAATAAATTTCATGAGGAGGAGAAAAGAAAGATGGGCTACATGTTTATTCTTTTGGTGAAATGACTCGAGGCTTCTTTTTTAGATGCAGCAACTCATACTTACTGGAGTTGTACTTTTAGCTAGGATGTCATCACTTTCTGGGGTCGCTTCATACTTTCTAATACAATTTTTTTGTTTCTTAAATGAACTTGTGGAAAAATTGGTAACATGTGGATTAGTGTCTTAGAAATTTCTAACAGCCAATTATGTTGTAATGTATAACTTTGGTTGCAGTGGTGCCTAACTGTCCCAATTATTGACTGCCGTTTCTGAAAGTCTCTCAATAATTGGTGGATCTCTTTTAGTAATATCTCACATCTTCGTTAATGAGGAAAGCGGTACTCATCTTTTTTTTTGTATGTATGTAATAGGTTGGAGTTGCTGAGCTTAAAGTAGCAGTTGAAAAAACTGGAGGGCTTGTTGTTCTTGCTGAAAGTTTTGGCCATTCAGTTTTCAAGGATTCCCTACGATGTATTTTCCAAGCTGGTGATCATGATCTGGGACTGGCATCAAAGTAAGGTTTGGATGGGCTTTTGTTTTACTCTGTCTATAACATTGGCTAATACTCTTGGCACTAAATCAACATAATGGTGTTATACTTGTAATTAGGTTGAATTCAGCTTTGGGGATCTCTCATTCCTTATTACCTACTTCTGACCTACTTCTGATTTCTGTTTTCAAAAAAACCTACTTCTGATTTCTAATTTATTTGTCCTATTGAAGAAAAGTTTCTATTTACTTCTATGGAATGCTCTGACTGTGCATGCCAATTAAGATCCTCTTGCTATGAAAGTTTGAAGCCATTTTAAAGTTTCAAATGTTAAGATTCTTTTTGTTTAAGTGCACATTTTGTACTAAGTAGGTAGTAAGCGAGATGATTTTAGATACGAGTCCCAACTGAGTCTTTTAATATGTGCAGTGGTATATTTGAGATCAACTGCTCAAAAGATATCAAAATTCAGGGAATAATTGGGCCTTGTGCATCACTTGATAAGGTATGACCCCCTTACCTTCTGAAGGATCCATCTAGCTAAATTTCTAACAGTTTCTGGTTACTGCAGAAAGGTCCTTTGTGCTCTGAAACTGTAATTGGCCAAGGGAATACCACCGCATGGAAGTTATGTGGCCTTGATAAAAATACTTCCTTGTGTATAATATTCGATGTTGCCAAGAAAGAGAGCCCAGACATTATTTCTCAATCAGCAAACAACCAGTTTTATTTCCAGTTTCTGACATAGTAGGCTTCTTGACCGATTTTACCTTGAATCAATTTAATCATGCAGTAGGTAGTTTAATGTTTCAGTGAGGGCTCTCCTAACTTCAAGAGAAATATTCTTTTCCAGTTATCAACACAGCAATGGGCAAATGAGACTCCGTGCCACTACTCTCTCCAGAAGATGGGTTGCTGGACCCGGGATCAAAGATGTAAGCATTTTTATCTCTTTTTTTTCCTACTCTTTTCTTGTATTTTCGATGAAGCCTCAGTGCCTCATGGGACAACCATAATAGTTCCATAATTCAATTTTCATAAACTTTTGTATCTGGTGGAGAACTTAGCCTTTTTCAATGTAAGAGTTAGATCTGTAACAACAAACATGGAAGAGCCAAAACCTTTAGGATAAGAGGTTATGTAGACTTTTGAAGATTTGGTAGATTTTTTAGTTTCATTTGGTCATAGTTCTGGTAGCTGTGTATGTATCAGGTTTTTCTTCTACGCTTATAAAATAGTACAGAAATAACTTCTTTAAAATAATACTCGATAAATTAATACTCTCAATACTAATAAATTTCTTTGTTCTCTACTTGGGCCAGTTCAAAAAAACCCCAGTTTTAATAAGATAATAAAATAATAACCCTTTGATGAACCCCTTTGTAACTATATATGTCCTGTCAATATTATCAATTAATAATTCTCAAAACATGGATGGTTTTTGGATACCTTTTAGATGAGAAGCCATTATTGGGATTTATGAATTTTTTTTCCATATTGAATTGATATAGTAATTCCATTATGTATCATACATGAGAATATTTAATTAGTTACAATGTAACAGTTGATACAAGAATATATATTATTTACATTCAATTGGTAGATGCATGAAAATATTTAATCAAATACAATGAATTGGTAGATGCATGAAAATATTTAATTAGTTACAATGGTTTGATGGATGCATGAATTTATTTAATTAACATGCATGGGTCTATTTCATTTAAATACATTAAAACATTATTCGCTATTTGTTTTCACATATTATAACTTGATCTAAAATTATGATTTCTGAAATAAAAAACACACTATAAATTAATAAATTATTAATTTATAGATATATTTATCCCAGCACTCTTTGAAGGGATGTTCCCAGCACTCTAAGAAAGGCATTTAAGCCTTATATAATATTCTGCAGGAACTAATATCTGGATTTGACCAAGAAGCAGCTGCTGTAGTAATGGCACGCCAAGTTTCTTTCAAAATGGAAACTGAGGTGATATACTATGCCTTTCTGTCTGAAATATTGTGAAGAAAAATATAGAATTCTCCTGTTTTAGATTCCTTAAGCTGTAGCATAAGACTATGTGTTGCGGTTCAGTTTGTTAATTAAGCTTCCCATACCTTGTGTCGACCCTGATGAAGCTGCTAATATCTTTGAAGCTCATAACACTTTGACCTATAAGTTACTATATCAAGCTACAGAACCTTCCAAGAGCCTTATTCTGATTAAACATGTGTGCAGTAATTTCTAATTAATATTTGACTCCCTCTCTCTCTGTCTCTCGCTCGCTCTCTGATTCTTTTGGATGGATAGGAACAAGGAAATTATATTATTTTATTACTTAAGGATAATACTAGAATAAAGGAATCCCAACTAAGTGGTTCCACTCCAATGCATAATATTATCAAATACAAGGCATGAATTCTCTGTAGCAAATCTAAATTCAATCCTCTTCTGAACCTTATTGGGGACCAATCCAAGTTTTCTGAATACTCTCCTAGAGCATGGTTCTTGACTTCAGTCTTGCTTGAACTTTCTTTGAAGTTTGTTGGTTTTCCATGTACCTGATGCTACATCATAGAGTATATAAGTAATTTCCTTTTTGTTTTATAATAACTGTTCTGGTAGATATATTCTCATTATCTTCTTATGACAATGTCATAAACTTTTTTATATGCTATTGAAATGTATACAAAATTGGCAGTTGTCTGAATGGGTTTATTCTGAGGCTATTGTTTTTAGCGTCATCTTGTACATGCAGGTTGCCTTGTAATATCATTGTCTTAAGGAATGTACTTCTTAATGTTACATCTCTTTGTACTAGCTTCGGAAGGCATTAAGGAATATGCTTTCTATGAGATAACATTTGAAGGGTTGCACTTGATAGCTGTTTTTTTGGTTGCTAGCAATTTGGTAAGGTACAAAAGCAGATAAAGTTATTCTGTTTCTGATTATGTGGTGAGGATGGGTGCTATGCCTGTTGTCTTCTGATTGCTTTTTGGTATTAATTGCTTTACCTTTTTGTCCTCAAGTTATAAATTTTAATCTTCTCTGCAGGCTGAATTTGACCCTATAAGGTGGCTTGATAAGTCATTGATACATATATGTACACAATTTGGAGAATACCAGAAGGATAACCCATCTTCCTTCGGGTTATCCCCTAGATTATCAATATTTCCTCAGTTCATGTTCCACCTGCGGCGTTCACAATTTGTCCAGGTACATGATTATCTCTCTTGAAGTTGTAGTGAGGGATTACTATTTGAATTAAATCACAACTAAAATGGCTCGATAAGAATCTAATGAAGTTGAACTGGCAATTAAGCCAGAAAAACAGTCGGTAAAATGAGCACCTACTTGCACCACATGATGAGAAAACTACTCACATGCTCTCTTGTTGATGTTATTTTTCTTGCTGTTATCACATTTGAGTAGAAGCAACATTAATGACAGAGCAAAGATGTACTGGCAAACATGAGATAATGTAGCTCTCTTTTCTAAATGGGAAATCAACAAATGTCTCTCATACTGATTAATTAAAGCAACAAATGCCATCTGTTTGGGTTCATCTTATACCAAAATGTGTCTGTGATGTCCAGTAAATCACACAGAGTTGGTGCATTATACTATTTTTCTGCTTTTCACTCGAAAGTAATGTTATATACTTCCCTCAAAACAAAATAAATAAAATAACAAATGTTAGGTTAAACGTGCTATTTTCGCACCTTTTAAGTGGAAACTTCAAGAGAATGATATTTTCTTACGTTTTAAGTGTAAACTTCAAGAGAATGAGATCAAAACTTTGTAGACTATTGTTTCATTGAGCTGAGATCTGAATTTGTTTTATCCTCTCTATTCAGGTCTTCAACAATAGCCCAGATGAGACGGCATACTTTAGGATGATTCTGAATAGAGAAAATGTTTCTAATTCAGTTGTCATGATTCAACCTTCCTTGATCTCCTATGCTTTCAACTCTGGGCCAGAAGCTGCACTTCTTGATGTGGTATCCATTGCTGCTGATAAAATCCTTCTTCTTGATTCATATTTCACTATTGTTGTATTTCATGGATTAACTATTGCTCAATGGCGAAAAGCTGGATATCATGAATTGCCTGAACATCAGGTAGTCTGTTGCTGTATGATTTTTTCTCTTCATACATGTACTGCAATTATTATCTGGCGGTACAAGCTGATTTCAGTTTATATGTGATATGTATTATTGAGTTCAGGGATGCTTGGTGTTTCTTAATACATAAAGATATAAAACTGCTTCCTATCCCTTTGGCTAGAGTACTAGATATTGGTCCATTGTATTGTAGATAACCAAGTAATCTGAATGTGATTTCCTGTCCCCTTGTTCTCATTTTATCATAATTAATGAGATATCTGTTTCATATCCACCAGAAAATTATATAATACGATGTTTGTATTATAATTCATTTGATACAGTGGAAAGTGATTATTAACTTAGACAAGAAAGTTGTTAAAGTCTAGGCATTAGTTCAGTTACTGTTTTGCATGGTTACCTTATCGAATCTTGTGTTATTTTAGGCCTTTGCTCAGTTGCTACAAGCTCCCCGGAACGACACAGATGCCATAATAAGAGAAAGATTCCCAGTTCCTCGCCTTGTAATCTGTGATCAACACGGTTCTCAGGTTTTTAATTCTCTTTCATCAGAACTAGTATACAAACACATAAAAACTGCGTATGGTACTCTTGTCTCATTTGCATACATTTGTGTGTTGTTACTCATGGCTCTGTAGTCTATGTCTTAGTATAGAATCAGCTTTTTTTGAATTAAATGCTCAGGAGTTCACTGAATTATCTATATTAGGTTCAGAATATTGCTTAGGCTTTAATACAAGCTATACGGGTTGTTGGATGATTGGATTTTCTTTTTATCCGTTTTGTTTTATGCTGACATACCTTGAATTAGGGTGATCAAACAATGAACTTACTTCAATGCCATGTTCTAAAGCTATCTAATTATTTAATGCTATTGTTATTTGCACATGCTGTACCGATATTTATAATGTACATCATTATAAGGTGAAGAAATCCTTTGCCTGTGGTCAAATGAAGCTTTTACCTCAATCCTCAACAACTCTCTGGTGGTTTTATTACTGTTCCCATTGTCTTTCAATGCCAGCTCTGTCTAGAGATATCAAGAAAAGGTCTATCAAATGTCAGACCAATGAAGTTATTTTGGGTGTTTATAGCTAGTCAATTTGAGGCAATTATTATTTACTCCACACTATCATTCAAGAATCACACCTTAGTATGATGGAAAGCTCTTGCTCCTTGGGTTAATTCAGCACAATTAGGGGCTAGCTCTAATGTTTTGATTCGAAATCCTCAACATTTATGCTGCCTTCTCCTTTTGCTTACAGTGACTTTGTTCATCTCCCACTGTTACCATGATGTGTGAAGTGTCAATATCATATAAAATGAACAACAATGCATTTGTAGCGGCTTTTAGTTATGGGGTATTTCTGGGTAGTAGTTAAAGACATAAAGCAAAGTGAATTATTCCCTAATCAATTCCTGTTTATCCTCAACCCATATGCACTTGAAATTATAAATTTCAGTAATGCATTATCAATTCTTGCCATCAGGGACAACAATAATTTGATCACTGAGGCAATGCAGTTCTTGGGCTTTTCCCCACTCATCACCCAGCATTAATTTCTGTCTTGTTTTTCTTAAGAGGGTTAATACCATTTCAGTTGAGCTTTGATTTCACTGAAACGAATCTGTGAATTAGAAGGAAATAGTATGACCGGACATTGTAAGTGGTAAAATGAGAATAAGAATTTTTTTTGTGGATTACTAAACTTGGTAAGCACTATGGAGATTAGCTAATTAGTTGATATAAATTAAATTGCTGGACAGCATATGTTAACAAAATCTCTCTGTGAGTTAAATTTGCACACATGGTACTAGAGTTTGGAGAGGCTATAAGATATAGTGATCCTAATGGAGGGAATTTAAGCAGGACCTATAGTGCCATGAGGTTGCGTTGTTCTGTTGTAGGAGGACTGGTCTAGATGATGAAGATGTTTGGTTTAGCACTGTAGTGTCAGACATTTGAGTGTTTTTTTATTGCTTATAGCCTCATGTTGAAATTACTAGGGAGTTTTATCTGATCATGCCATAGTATGACAATTATTGCCATAAAAAAATGTGCAGGCCCGTTTTCTGCTAGCGAAGTTAAATCCTTCAGCTACTTATAATTCAGATGCTCAAGCAGCTCCTGGGGGTGATATCATTTTCACTGATGATGTCAGCTTTGAGGTCTTCTCGGACCACCTTCAGCGCTTGGCAGTTCAATAGAGTGGTACTTACAAACACTTTCTGATGTTAGATAGCTCACAACTGATTTTGTAAACTGTTTTCTAGAAAGTAATGGATATGAACAGTCTGTCTTAATTTTATCTGCCCTCATTGAAAAAGGCTTGTAGACTTTCTATGATCCTATTACTATCAATGAAAATTTAAAGTTTGTTGTTTGAGTTTGCACTTTATTCCAATACCTGAATGATCCCTTTGCATCTTTTTGCTTGTGAGAGTGTGCATGTGTGGTTGGAATAGCCTGTGTGTATTATTAAGTTATTACTTAAAACTATATTGTCAGTCATAAAATAGTTACTTTTTTTTAATATTGTTTCTACGAATGAACCAGTTAAGCTCTACTTTTATTTGTGTTTCCTTTCCTCCCATTTAGCCATGGTGGCATGATCTATCTCCTGCTCATTATAATGTGGAGCTGTTCTTGTTCTGTTATTTTGCATATGATTAATTATCAGGTTAACCTATTTGATAAATTAAACCAAGTATTATTGTGACTCTGAAGATCTGATTTACCTAACAACTATGTGTAAACTATAGTCATTCTTAATGTATTTCAACACAGAGCAAGGGGTAAGCTACATCATCCAGTTGATTCTCTTATATTATCAAGTTATGCCTTTTAAGACTTGAAGAGAAAAGGCCCTTCTCTTTGTAGCGATACCTTTATGCGCATCTTTCCAAATTCTGCTATTTACTAGGGACCCCTGCAGATATAAACACTTTCTTGTACGCATCTATTGGTAGATACTCCTTCAGATGGAAGACTTCTTCATTCCTGTCGTCGCTCTTGGGCTTTCAATAATGTTCCCTTCTTCAGAGAGTCTACAATTACCCTACTAATCGCAGACAGAGCTTGTAACTCCACTCCATTTACTAATCAGCTTAAGGCCTGGGTGATCCTCATAAGTACCATGACAAGAACATTTGGTACCTTGTCCCACGCTATAAGATAAATTTGGATAGGAGTGAAGCTGCTGCCAAACACTAGTTGAGCATCTGAATCTGGGTCAATGTTGGATAAAACATCTCTGAACAAGGTTCTAGCACCATGCCAAGTGTTTCCAAAGAAGATATGCAAGCAAAGAAAGCATGCTCGAAAGTAACATACCAAGCTAGAACTTAGGCACGCAGCCAACTGTGTGTGAACTATTACTATGGTCAATAATTTCACTGGAAAGCAGGAAGCAAGCTACAATTATTCAGTTGGCTCTTTTTAATTATCACTTTGTGGTTCAGGCATCTCTTTGCTTAACACACTGAGTTCAAACTTAGTTTGTAAATGTATCCACAAGATTCACTTTTACCTATATTGACGGTCTAAATGGTAGAGACTGGCAATGTTAATAGTTGCACCATATATCACATATTACTGAAAGGGCTGAACAAGAATCTCTCTCTTTCCCAAGCTCCTGGAGATGACATGACAAGAAACACATTTTGTTGTGAAGGCTTTTGATTGTGCCTATTTCCTGGGAACCTACAATATATTCTGAAATAGTGATTGATGAAAGTGGTCCAGGAACCAATTTGTATAAAATGTAAGCAGTTAACATTTACTGTTCTGTTGGTACTTACATATGCTGAGACATAATGTGCTACAGGACTTGTGGCTTGTGGACAGACCAGCCTCAGATGGTTCCAACTATCCATAGAGGTCCACTACACTATGCTTATCATAAATTATTATTTGCTTGTGAGACTTATACCTGATATTTGGAAATCACAATTGTTTCATTGATAATATGGGCTGAGTGAATGAACATCAGTTGCTTTTCACTTATATTTTCTTGGTTTATGTTTCTTAGCTCATTCTTTGCAGCAACTAACACTTCAAGTAATGTATTTTTCCTTATGTTGGTGTTTGGATCTGTTGAATGCATTTTCTTCCTTCTATTTACTAATTGAGGGAGCAAGGAGTTAGGATATTTATGGAAGTATGCATAAACAGTCACTTTTAGTCATATCTTTATGTAATACTGTTCCAAGGTTATCTAGGCAATGGAAGTAGGTTCTTCCTTTTTTTTTCTTGTCTAGAATCCGTACTAACTAAAATATGGAATGGTGGATAAGATATCAGGTGTCTCCTGGTTTCTTTCTGGTTGGAACTCCTTTTAAACCGAAGCTTTGTACCAACTCACGAATCTCGCCATGAACTTTAAAAGAGAAAGAAACAGAGGAAGTGTTAAGCACACGAAATATATATATATATATATATAATGGCTGAACAGTCACTGGAGCTGTAGTAAGTATGAACTATAGATTGTGCTCTTGAGATAAAATGAAAATGATTTTCCCCTACTGCAAGAGAAATGGGGGCAAGCTCCTTGGAAGAAAGAAGTATGATCCCATTGCCTGAAGCATTCCAAATCTAGTATTTGCAAAAAGTACTTGTCGAATAATCAATGTGTTTTTAAAGTGCCCTCTTACCGTGTTGGTTTACCTGTAAGAAAAGCTGATAATGGATATTCACACTGGACATGCTAGCAAGTCTCACCATTGACTCTGGTTAATTGAAAAATGAATGCATTGCTATGCAAACTCCTAGTAAGAAATATGTAGTCTCTTAGGTTAATTGTAATTTTCTTTCTACTGTTTATTGTTAACTTGTCCTCCCTTCATAGAGAAACAACCCTTATTCTGACCTTCATAGACAAGTTCATTTCTTTTCATTCCTTGCGTATTACCAGTTTCACTATTTAAAACTAAACTGAGAAACCAACAATCTCAAAGTAGTTTATCAAGTCTGTGTAAATTTTACTCCAGAAGGTCGCCTCTAGTCCAATTTGGGCTTAGGATACTATATAAAGAAGTTTTATCAAAATATTTCATTGTAATTTTGGGGCTGGTTTGTTAAAGTAAAAGCTGAGTTCTTAGGCTAGTTTGGTTTTATGCTTTACTTCTTTATATGAATAGAGAAACCAATTCTGTTACCATCTATTGCTTGGGAACTTCTTGGAGTTGGGCACATTAGTGAAACAATATTGAAAATTCTAAATAACAGTAATATCTTTGTTCTAACACAAACATTTCTGTTCTATGCTTGAAAAGCTCTGTAGGACTATTTCCTGGCATTAATCTGGAATTGCTCTTATTAACTATTGTTTCCTATCTTAAGTGAAGGATCAATAATGTGTTACTCTAAATATTCTCATTCATATAATTGATGCTTATTGCTTACCTTTAATGTTCATGTACATTCTTTCTTGGATCACTTAGTTGTTTTCCAGATTCATCTAGTTGATGTGTAGAGGCCAAGTACTTTCTAGTGACATGATTTTTCTGAGAATGGAAGGGATTGGTTAGTTATCTGTGCTGTGTCACTTCTATTATGGACAAGCAAGTCTATCAGAGAAAAAGATAGTATACGATCGTTGTATACTTTATGAAACTGAGGCAGTAAGTGTTGTGAAAGAATTGTTTTTAGTCGTCTTTTAGAGCCTGCAGAAGACATAATTTGTTAACATGATTGAAATTGTCGATGGTATGCTAAAATTGGATTAACCGTACTTGCAATAGGAAGCCTGGAGCCACATTGTGCTTTATAAGTATTTGAAGTTCTTGACGGATATTGTAAAGCCTGTGGGCATATATGCATTTGCACTAATCTATGTTAGATGGAACTTACTGTTTTGGGCTCTGCTGTTTTGCAGCATTTCTTGCAATTTTGGCTATTCTATCTTCCCACCCAGTCCTGATAAGTTGAATTCCCTTTAGAGAAGCCTTGCAGCAGCTTTATTGCACAAGGTCTGGGAAATGGAGAATATTAGCCAAATACTAGACTATTGCACAAGTTTACGTGGATGCTCTTCACTGCTTCTCCCTGTGAGTAAAATATTTGAAATCTACTGAGAATATGCAAATTTTATAGGCTCCTTGACTCAGTCGTATTTTCCTCTCATGTGTAAATTTGTTTAGGTAATGAAGAGTGGTTTGCTAGCACTTAGAAGTGTACGCAGTGAAGAAGCATCATTAAGCATCATGCTTCTTTCTTTTCATGAGTTAAATCGGTATTTGGATTGAAGCTTCTATGCTAAAAATTCAATTCTACTCTACTATTTCTGCTTGCAAAGCTTATCAGTTAGAGAAAAGATGCGGGGGAGATGGATGGTATTGGCTGAACTCAAATGAAATAGAATTAAGTTTGTAATGAGAAATAAAGATAACTCTTTCCTACGAGGAAAGCCCTCGGCAAAAGCCGTTCAATGCAATATTCAACGATATATGCCTTCTCCCAGCTCTACACAACATTATATAGGACTCCACTAAGTGACTCTAATAAAAGACAATAATCACAATCATAATGCATTGTTGCCCTCTACTTTCTCCACTACCAAGTAACTGCCACTCCATTCCTCCACTACTCCATCATCCAACTGAAACGGCTACTGCACTAGGTAACTGCTGCCCCTTCATTATCCTTTATTACTCTCCATTATCCTCCACTGCTCCTTCATGAGTGATGCGTATCATTATCTGATGCAATTTTTGGGCTGTGAATATTCCATAAATAGAAGTATTTTTGAATAGCTCAAAATCAACCTATCTTTAGATTTGCATGACTATATTCATTTCTCTTCTGTACGATACATGCGGCTTAATCACGAAGAGATCTAAAAGGAGTAGTATTTAAGTTTAATGCTGTCCAGGCCTCTTCCTTACCCCAACACCTTTATTTGTTGGTACTCTTGTGAAAAAGAGAGCAGAATAGAAATATTCTTGTATTCATTAATAAATTGTTCGCACCTAGACGTTTGTTCTCTGTGCTTGTAACAGGAACTAGCATTTCATTGTATGAAACCTAGGTAATTTACTAATTTTGTTGTTTGAGCAGTATTTTTATATGATATCCATTGGGATAAGATTTATTAGACATATAATGCAATTATTTATATAGCTATATCGTTTATGACGGAGACCTATTCCTTTGTTGCTCTAATACTGTGCTAAAATATGGTTATGCATGTCTAATAAGCTAAAAGAGAGAAAGGAATCCCAAACTTAAGTGGGAATATTCTATGAGGTGCTAGTATTTACTTATGTAATTTACCTTCAAGTGAAATTCCTTGCGTTCTTCTTTTGCCTGTGGATAATAAAGTCAAATGATCACATAACTGCACGTATGCACTAAGTATTACTGGGACAGAGTAGTGTCCGCATTTTAATGAATTTTCACGTGACAATACTATGAATATAAGTAGTCTTTCAAAATGATTGTGGTTGGTTTAATTGCTCTTAGAGTGATATTAAGTTAAATTAGACTAAATGGCATGCATATTACTTCTGGAGAACAGGGTTTTAAGAACCGCATTTTACCGGCCCTTGATGTCTGTAATATAGATGAGAATGTAACTGTAACCTGCACTTGTCTGGTCCAAAAGCTTCTCTAAGCAAAGCCCAAATCATGGTTCTCTTTCCTACCCCTGTGGGTTGCCTTCAAATATGAAGTGACCACAGTATTATCCTTTTTCATGAAGATTTCTTACTACTGCCTGTAGTTCAAGTGCAGCTTTCGTGTTGCATAGAAAATCCTGCAAGCGTAAAGGCCTATACTTCTCTGCCCAGATGAACTCTCATTCATATTCATTCGTGTCTGTCTCCTCCTGGTTCTCATATCTAACTCCTCTGGTGGACGGAGTCTGCTGTGCTGGGCTCTGTAAAACCATTGGTGATGTTGATGCAGCTTGTGATTCTGAGAGTGGTGTTGGCGGTGGTGAGGGAAATGATGGTGCTGATGGTTGTGTCATCTGAGGTAGTGGATTTGGGTAGAGGTTCGTTTAGTGGTAACAGTGGCAGCATTGGTAGTGGCTCAGAGTCTCTCTCCCTCAAGGGCTTCTAGGAAGCCATAGTAGTATCTTCACTCATCATTCCAAGAAGAGTGACATTTCTTCTCTCGGACTCAGAATCCTTTCTTTTCTTCTTGGCTTTGACTTTTGCGGCTGCTGCTACATTCTCTGTGGTTTTTGCTGCACAACCATCTTGGGAGATTTTGATAGTAGAAAAACTTGATGAGGAATTGCCTCATTTGCTTTTTTCTGGCTAAACCAAGACGCACAACAAAACTGGACTTGGATTCAGAGCTGATGAAACTTGCTGATTGACTCTCTCTTCCAGGGTTAGACTCGGAGAGTTTTTCCATATTGATAACAAAGGAAAAGTCTGTTAGTCTTCATAGTATGGGCTGATGAATTTTGCTGCATTTCTTTCTCTTACAGGGTTGAACCCTGAGAGTTTTTCTCTGTTGATATCCAGTGAAAAGTCGGTTAATCCCTTATAATAGGAGCTGCTGCTGTTGTACCTTGCTTCTATCTGTGCATTTCTTTTGTTGAATTCGTGCAGACTTTCTTCTGTTAGGCTTGAATCCTTTTATGTCCTTTGCCATACTCACTGAGTTTCTTGGACCAGGTAGTCACTGCTGAACCAACTGAATGAGCTGACCTGACCGGCTGGCTCAAAAGAGGTAGCTTCAAGTGGGATGGTGAGGCGGGCTGGCTTGTTTTGAAATTAGGACGGAGATCGAGAGAGTAAGATTTGGTTGAACTGGAAAATGTAACAGATTCTTTCGTTTCTTTGGGCTACTGGCGATCTGCCGGCTCTTTTTCTTCCCTGATAAGAAAAAAGTTGATCTTGTATTATGGTGTGTGAGGGGAAGAGTTGGTTCTTTTTTGCCGCTCTAGACAGACATTATAGGCGTTAACTCTGAGAAAAAAGATGAAAAAAATGAATTTGGTGAACAACTATGGAGATCCAAAATGATGGATCAATGCAAATAGCAATATCTTTTTTGTGTTATGACAGACTGTATTTAGGAACAATGAGCTGATTTATTAAGTAAACAAGAGAAGCTATTTTCTTTTTTCTGGGCTTGATTTCTTGTAAAATATTGTGTTTTTCTATCATTGTAATTTGATCCAGGATGTTCAACATGTGTTTATAACCATCAATCTACGATCAGGATAATTATAATTTTACTTAATTATATAATAGCTGATTTCAATGAAGAGGTAAGTAATGTTATCATTTGATTTGTAGTAACAGTTTTATACTCATACTGAATTGGAGCAAACCTGCCTCAGATTGCGGGACAGATGTTGACTCCAAACAAGCATGGAATTAAGAGCTTGTTTGGTAGTTTTTATCAGATTTGGTAAGATAAAAAAAGCGGAGATAGAAATCAATATAAGAATTAAGATATTGACCAAGATAAATATTTGAATTTATTGTTTGATAGATAAAATATAAATCAAGATACAGATAAGTAAGGTGTTTAGTAACCTAAATTGTTTTATAGATACAATATGATTGACTAATTAATTAATTAATTAAATGAATATTAATGATTAATTAAAATAAATTAAGACAATCCTCGCTCTGGCGACGCCGAAGCCACCAAAATCGATTGACAATGGCTCTTGGAGATCAACCAAAATCATCATAACCAAAGTCAAAATCAAAACGTGAACGCAAAAACCAAAATCAAATGAAAATGATTGATCCAAATCAAACAAAATTGCATTCGAATCCAACAACCAAAATTTTTGAAAAAAAATTCGAGGCTCAGGGAAAGCTTAGAAATCATCTGAGCTTCAATCATCACAGCCATCGAGCATGTAACACAACAACCAAAATGAAACCCAACAACCAAAATTTATGAAAAATGATTTTGAGGCTCAAAGGAAGCTCAAAAATCATCCGAGCTTCAATCATCACAACCATTGAGCACGGAACACAGTTATCAAACCCTGCAACCAAAATCAAACGAATCGAGTAAGGAACACAAAACTCAGTATCAAAAAGGGAACACATGCAAAATCAGTTAAACTAAAACCCACCCACCAATATCAAAATCAAATGATAATGACTCAGATCTACGACTCATCGAAACTAGAGATTCAGTTGTCGCCATAGCTGCAAACCCAACTACAAAGAAGTTGCCTTTTGGGTTTGCTCAGCCAAGCTACGACCACCCACCATCTCCTTCGAACTCATTTGAAGCCCATTTTCTATTTCGCACAAGAATCATCATAGCCAAGTTGGATTTGCTCCCAAAATTCGAAGCCAACCTTTGACCGGAGACATGGAAGTGAGGATAAGAACGAAAAAAATTCCGGTATCTTATGTTACTATTAGGGGCAGAGAGCTTATCACACCAATTTCGTGCGATAAGATTTGCAGTCACAACAGTGAAAAGGTGGATCTTGGAGCTAGGGCCATCGTCTAACACGAGCCGAAGCGAGAAGGAATCGGAGATATCAAACAGCCGCGACAACACTATTGGAGGAAGAATCAAAGGGGATATCTAGAATTTACGAGGTTACCAAACACCCCCTAAAAAGAAACAATATTTTGTAAATATATGGACGGTGTAAATCCTAATGTTTATTATTTTCACAAAAATGTAATATTACTAGGGAGCTGACATGGATCACTGACGGCCTCGTCCAAGCACATCCTCGGCCTTTCTCTGCCCCATCGCCGCCGCAGTTGGTGGCAGTGTTCACCGCTGTATGAGCATTGATGCTGCGATTACAACAAAGCCTAATATCAGACTTGGTCTGTTTTCAATAATAAGTTCGAACACCATATATTGAAATGGACTAGAACAAGAGTGGGAAATTTAACAATACTCCATACCTTTATTTTGAAATTCTTTATGGGCCCACACTAGCTGCCGAAGTATATATATATATTGGTGTTGATTGCACCTAAAATTTGAAAATCAAAAACAAAAACCGCGCCACCTCCACCGATGGCCCCCTCCACCCCTCCTCCGCCATCGGACACTTCCACCTCCGTCGCCACAGCTACTACGGGACCGCTATTTCAGAATCGTTCGCGGCCCCCCACTCGTCACCACTTCCACTACTCGCCACCCCCGCCTCGACTCCCTTCCAATCCCAACCCTAATTACCCTCAATTGGCCCCCCGGCCCCCTCATTCCCACCACCATCCTCAGGATCCCTCGCAGCTTCTCTACCCCGTTGCCTCTTCGGGTCGTGGATTCCTAGCCCGCCCCGTTGCCTTGCCAGCTGCCCGCTCCTCCCAGCGGCCCCCATTTATGTTCCCGTATCTGGATCAGGGTCAGGGTCAGGGAAATCCTGTTTTTGTGCGCCCGAACCACTTGCCGCACTTGCTAATTGGGTCGGCTCCCGGTAATTCTGCTGGTACCGGAGTAATGCCCAGTGTGGCTAAAGGAATTCCTGTTCCGTCTTCACACCAGACAAAGGTACTTTACTGTTGTTCTTTCTTCTGTTTCTGTTGTTTCTGATACATGGATTTCCTAGTTATGTTTCAACTATCTTTATGCCGTCCTTAATTTTCTTTTTAGTAATCGGAAAATATAGTTTTTTTCTGCATACCTCATGTATAACTTAAACACTAGAAGAATTGGCACCTATACAATTTGCCTTGTTTATCCCTGATTATGAGTTCTAATTAAGATTTTGTTTTGGCATATAGCTGCCTTTTCTTATATTATGTGGATTATGGTAATTAAAATGGTTATGAGAAAGTTGTTAGACAGTTGCTGTCTATGAAGTTCATTGAGTACTGAGGGCATTAATCATTTATCAAGGAACAGTTATTTTTATTTAGGTGTAAAGCTCCAATAATATTTGTCTTTTATATTTGTAATATGATTTTCTGAAATTTCTTTGTCATTGTACTTTCTCGCTTTTGAAAGGTTGGTTCTCCTTCAGCTTTGATATCTGATAATAATGGACATATAGATTCAAGGTAAATTTTGTTCCCATTTCAGCTTTCACCTCTTGTCTTTGTGTTAAAGTGCTGATCTCTTGTGTTATAAATTCTCAAGGCTGCACTTCCATTTCTTTACTTCTGCAGGGATAGAACTAAAGATGATGCTTTTGTAGTAATAAGAGATAGGAAGGTAAGGTGTATAATTTTGAAAGTTTTAGCCTTATTTGATGGTAAGTCTTCATTGTGGAAAACAATAATTTGTGCTGCCAGAATCATTTTATAAACAGATTGGTGAATTTCAGTTTTATTCTGTTTTCTGTTGTTTCTTTTTGAATTATTCTTAGCATTCATATTGGTGAGAAATGTCTTTCTTATCTGTTTCAGGTTAGGATACATGAAAATGCCGCCCTTTATGCCCTCTGCCGGTCATGGTTGAGAAATAGTTTTCCTGAAGAAACACAGGTAAGCTCCTTCAAAGCTCTGAAACAGATAATTCCAGTTTTGTCAACCATTTGCACTCAATCTCGAGGAAAAGAATGAGTAGATAATTCTGAATATTCTCATTTGCTGAAAGTAAGGGGTATTCCATTTTTACTAGAATCAAATACAAGCTCTACAAAATAGGAAACTAAATCAAAGTATTTTTCCATTTGCTCTGGTAGTTGGTAGCTTTATATATAGTGCCAATCTCTGGTAAAATTTTGAGCAGTGCTTATTAAAACTTTAGATTCACTTCTCTCTGATATTTCACTTCTTTAGCAGCCACAGTATCTGGATACCGTCAAATCTCTTCCAAGACCTTTGCCCGTAGCTGCACAAGATGCAAATTCACCAGATAAAATAGCAAAAGGCAAAGAAGAGGAAGATGAGGTTAGTAAATTACAATGATTCCAGTGTAGCATAGAAATGAATATTTCTTTTCAATTATTCTCTAATGCTAAAATAATGAAGATCTATAGATAATTGTATTTGTCTAGAAACTAGAATTGTGTGGAAATCTTGTGGTGGCTTTCAAGGAAGGGTTATATTGCTTCATTCTGTAAAGTTATGTCCGCAATATAAGCTTGGAATGATGACAAATTTAAGGATGGAAAATATGTACATTGGTAATGATATTACATGGTTTGTTATCTATTTTGTTCCTATTATTATTGCATAGAATGGTGTGGGTTGTTATTCATTCATAACCACATAGATTTCTTGGTGTGGTAAATATCGAATGACCTTAAAAGTCAAATACAAGTACATCCTTCCTCAGAGTTGAATAAAAGATTATGTTGATTCTTCTCATTTTTAATTGGTAATTACTTTCTAACCCACATAAGTGTCTTTTAGCTGTGTATGTTTAGAGGAAGCAATGTGACTTTTGATGAGATCTTCATTTGATCTACTATTTTTTAGCTGTCTGTCATGGTTCTCTTGTTACTTTGTACACTTATACCTGTTCTGGGAAAATGCTCAACTGTGTTATGTAGGATATGAAAATGCCAGGGTCCAGTACTACGGAATAGCATGATAAGGCTTGTTAATCTTAGTTTACTCACTTGTGAATTTCATTGTTGTTATCAAAGGTATGATTTGTTGGCTTTGGCATTACCTTACCTAGCATTTAGCATGTTCATAACTTTGGCTTGTAAAACAGCTGTTCCAAATATCCTTAGCTTATATGAAAATGTGAATGCATTAAACCTCTGTCTATACTTATCTACCCATTTTTGTAAGAGATTAGTGTCAACAGTTTACTTACTGCTGGGAGTCTGGGACAAGAAGTTACTTTGCTGCAGTATAATAGCAATAGCTTGTTTAGCCACTCATAAAACCCAGCTGACTAAACTCTACACCTTGCACAATGAGTTAAGATTGGGTTTTCACATTTGTGAAAGTTTCAATTCATGGATGTTCGTGTGACGTTCTGTGATTATCCCCATTATAATTGAGAGATTTCTCTTCTTTCCCTTTTATAATAAGACATAGGATATCTATGATATTAAACATAGTGGAAATATTAGGATCTTGAGAAATAAAATTCTCAAACTGACTTCCTAGATCTTGATAATCCTGAAATGAATTATGTATTGTGACATGTGGAGCTTAGTCCTGTAAGAAAGTGAATAACCCTTGTATATAATTAGTATCAATGTCTCTGAGTTCCCTTTGCTCAAAATTGTAATGTATGCTTTCCTGGGAATCAGAGGAATAAGCAAATTGACTGGTACTCATTTTCAGGACAAGGACTCTTGTGAGCATCTGTCTGAGAAAGAACTGTTGCAGAGACACATTAAACGTGCCAAGAGGGTTCGATCACGGTAAAATGCATCCTCTATCTTTGTCTTGTTCAGAGATATCATATATTCAATATTTCTGCATTTTATGTGTAGTGACCTTTCTACTTATTTTGCAAGTTATCTTGCCTGTCCATGTCCAATGTGTATGCCCATGCACATTATGGGCTACCTAAATGTGCGATGGCTGTTACTGATATCCAATATGTGGCCCTTTTAGATGTTGCTGAGGCATTGTAAATTCTCTTCTAATTTGATCTTTACACTGATGTACTTATTTATCAGATGTGCCTCATGCTGGGATGTGGTTCAAGGCATGTTTCATGACAGTCATCCTGTTGCAATATATTGAAGTTTCTTTTGGGAAATTAACTAGTTTAACCCCACTAGTTCAGATCAAATATTTATTTGAAGAATAATAGGAGTCGCTTCATCCATAAATACAGTCAGCGCTACTTTTTGCCCACCAAACACGTTGAATGCCTTTATGTGGAACATTTTTTATTTAGTGCTAAATTATATTTAACTGCCTGCAAAATTTTCACAGTATATATATATACTGGTCAAATATTGTTCAATTTGAATACATGTGTTAAAAAGTGTAGTTGCTTATTTTCATTTTTAACTCATGCAGACATTTTTCACTGATTGTTTACATTGTTTTCCTCTTGAGATTAGCATGTCTTTATTAGGTGAATCAGTTATCTATGTGTCTAGTACAATGATATTGGTGCATCATTGCAGGCTGAGAGAAGAACGGCTTCAACGAATTACAAGATACAAAACTAGACTTGCTCTTCTCTTGCCACCAATGGTAGAGCAACACTTTAAAAATGAATCTGGTCCAGCAAACTGAAAAGGATTTGATGTTCGCCATCCAGATACCCTTGACTCCTCTGAAAGGAACGGCACCCCTCGCCCTTGTAAGATGCAGGATCACATTGTCAGCACATAGTTCATATACTTCGATTGCGTGCAGCGTTGTGGAGCATACAAAAGTCATACATTCTCTGTTTGCATATCGTGCATTCCCTCTTCCTGTTTGCACCTTTAAGCTTTCTGTAGTTCTTTGGACCTAATATAGTGCGATCTCAATAAGTAGGATGATGAGAATCGATAGCATTCGTAGGAAGAATGGTCGTCTGTAGTAAGACAGTCCAAAATCAGCTTAGATTTTGCGAATTCTAGGGCTAGAGTCTTAACTAAAGATTATCAGCATGCACATGTAATGTAACAAATTTGTTTGTTAAGGTTGTCTTTTGTACTATTTCTTATGTTGTTTATGTGTGTGGTGTTCATAATTTTTTACTTCTGATGATGTCTCAATGAACTATCCGTAGTAATTGTTTTCTATCTTGTGTTTTCTTATAATACAGTTGCATTATTCAGTTGTAAGGCTGTTATCTATGATGAAAACTTCAACGAAATTAATGTAAACTTGATTGTAATTGAGTACTTTTCTTTTTCTTAATGGGTGTAATTGTGTAATTTTTTTTCAAAACACTATGTGGATGAGGGGTTAGGTAGACTCTCAATATCAAATGTTTCATACATAGAATAAGCCCAAATGTGATTTGTTCCCAAATACGAAACATAAGATATAAGATGTCGAGCCCACACAACGGGCCGATCAATGAAGATCACAAAAAGAATAGTCCAACAATAGCAACCTAGCGAGGTGGACACTTTGCGTGCCAACCTCGACATTTGCAAGGGAAACCGAATAGACGAGATATAGATGGACGACCAAAAAATGACTAAGCCCAAAGAGAATAAGAGGATAACATAACTTATACATGAGCGGCTCAAAAGTAACCAAGCCCAAGGGAAGAGGGATGCCATATAAAACACAAAGTGAGCCACACAGAGGTCACACATCATGGTAACTGAATCTGAAGTTAGGATAGCCCAACTGGTCCATCTTAACAAGCGCTTTCAGTCTGGGAGGCACCGACACCTGATCAAAGAATGTGAGAGTAGAGGTTTGGCCCCCCTATCTGCAAGGAAATTGGCAGCATGGTTCTCCTCTTGGTGGATATGAGAGAAGCGAACTTGCAGCTGCTAGAGGAGGATGCGAATGCGAACTATCGAGTAACGCACGTCTGCCGATCCAAGCTGTCCGAAGGTGAGTAGAGCAACAAATGCCGCCGCGTCCATCTCGATCTAAACGTGCGAGGAGTGTTGTACGACAAGCATCAAACCTTGAAGAAGAGCAAGGAGCTCCGCTTCAAAGCTAGACGCCGCTGAGAGTGGGGTGCAGAAAGCGGCCAGAAGGCTGCCGTCCGAGCCGCGCACATCACGGCTGCTGCCCGCCTGAGTCGTAGCTGCCGAGAAGGATCCATCCGTGTTGAGCTTCACCCACGGAGGGTTGGGAGGATGCCACAACACCATAAGAGATCGCAGCACACGTCGGCGATGAGGAGCTGGAGGGTCCCGATCGCGACCATAATCCGCAGCTGATTCACAACCTGCTAAGTAACACGAGAAACACGGAAAGGAATAACACGATGGTTGCAGCTATTCCTCTCCATCCATATAAACCAAAAACCAAGGCAAGTGATAATGAAGCTGATGTGCGTAGTGGGAGCCTTGTGGATGGCACCCTACTAGAAACCTAGTCTAGGTGTAATATCAGTGCATGTGTGAATAGGTGTGTGCAAATAAGAAAACCAAGCTACAAAGTAATCCCAAACTGCTCTCGCTTACTGACTCAAACAAAACAAATGCGAGATGGACTCGACTGAGGACGACTCACAACATAGACACTTGGACGCAAGACAAATACCACGATATGACAACTTACAATCCATCGTCACACGGTTGGGACGAGGTGCCGTAGAAAGACGAAGATATTGGGCGTGAGGTATGCATTCTAGTTCTGGCTGAGCAAAAGATGCCTTAGGAGCTGACTCCTTACACAATCCCAAGCGGAGGTCACCGAGAACTCGCCGTGGCTAGTCAAGACCCCACCACATCACATCCCTTCTGCCCACATCAATCGGCGTGGCAGTCAGAGCAACAAGAACTTGGAAAGGCACATGATACAAAGCAAACAGAGTATGCAACTTACACATATTTCAGGCATTATCACTCCAGAAATCACGGACCTCGTAGGAGCGAAGCGCAGCGTTGGGATGACAGACTGAGCGAAGGAGGCGGTCCCCAAACCAAACTTCATCCCAGAAGCTGAAATTCCCATCTCCCAAAGCCTAACGCACACAATCATGCATCTAACGCATAATACGGCAAAGACGAGGCCAAATAGGGCTATCATGCACAAAATAAGCCACATCATAAACACGAAAATGGAAGAAACAGTACTTGTGTATAGTGAACTGTGCCCAAAGCGAATCCTGAGCGCAGAGTCTCCACCAGAGCTTGTAGCAGAACGCAGTGACCAGTTCATAAAACGACAGATGCCGAGGCCCCCCTAATCCCTGGGCAAGCAAATATGCTTCCAACTGATCCAGCAAATCTTCCTCTCCTCCCCCACGATTCCCTAGAAGAAACGTGCCAAAACCTGCTCCATTGGCTGAAAGGCACCCTTAAGAGGCTCTATGACCTGAAAAATGTGCAACGAAATGGTAGCCAAAGTGCTCTTAATCAGAGCCAAACGTCCTCCGAAAGAGAGGTGGTAGTGGGACCACGAGTGGATAGGGTCTGTGATGCGCTGTCTCAAAGGGAGGATGTGGTCCGCCCGGTGGTAGCCACGGTAGATGGGGACGCCGAGGTATGTGAATGACAACATCCCACACCGATAACTAACAACCTCCTCGATCATATCTGCGCAGCCGTCATGCTCTGGGGCAATGAAGAAGTGAGTCTTGCCACAGCTCACCATCAGACCAGAAACAGCCGAATAATGGTCCAAGCATTGCACTAATCGGACCACAGACTTACGATTTTCCTGGGTGAAGATGATAATGTCATCTACATAGGCGAGATGAGAAACATGGAACGCATGTCTCCTACAACGATATCTCATGTCACGATCACCGATGATCAGCTTACCCAGACCACGTGAGAGGTAGTCGACAACCAGGATAAAGAGAGAGGGCGAGAGCGGGTATTCCCGTCGGAGACCTCTCGTCGAGGGAAAGAAACCCATAGGGGCTTCATTTACAAAAACAGAAAACCAGCAGGAGAAGATGCATCTCTGAACTAAGCTCAGCCACATCGGGAGAAACCCATCCCTTCAAGAACCCGAATCAGGAAAGCCCGATGGACACGATCATATGCCTTCACTATGTCGAGCTTGAGAGCCTCATTCGACGATAGCTGGCACTTCTCGAGGTCATGGATCAACTCTTGAGCGAGAAGGACATTATCACTGAGCAGCCAGTCCTTTACAAAACCAGTCTGGTTTGGCGCCACAACAAGAGAGAACAGATGTGTCATACGAGAAGTCAAGATCTTTGAGATGATCTTGATGGTAACGTTGCATAGGCTAATCGGTTGAAAATCCATCCAGGCTTCCGGGTTGGGCTTCTTTGGCAACAAAACAATGGTGGTGGTGGTGAAACTCCTTGGCATGGGGTAGCCGGCAAAGAAATCTGCCACCACACTCGCCATATCTGGCCCCACAATATCCCAACACCGCTAGAAGAAGAGCGAGGAGAAGCCATCAGGACCCGATACACTGTCCCCGCTGATTCCAAACACAGCTGCGCGGACCTCGGCCTCATTGCGGGTGGCACAAAGACCGTCCACATCCACCGTGTTCGACAGGCACTGAAGAAAGCTCAGATCGAGTTGAGAGCTGGCCGATATTTGAGGTGAATAGGCGCTGGAAGAAACCCGCCGCAGACTGTCGGATGTCTTCCTCGTCCGTGAGGACCTGTTGTTCATCCTGGATAAAATGGATGCGAGACTTAACCCGCTTTTGGCGAACTCATCCCTGGAAGAGCTTCAAATACATCTTGCCCTCGGCAGCCCACCTGATCGCTGCCTTTTGCTTCCGGAATTCCTCCTCCATCCTAGACCAGAGCACGTGCTTTGCAGTCCTCCAACTGAGCTCTGCCTTGTGCACGGGGGAAGGATCGACATCAAACTCTAGCTGAGCAATCGCAACAGCCTCCTCAGCAAGCCGGATTTTGTCAAAGATGTTCCCAAAGACCTTTTTGTTCCATCCTTTGAGAAAATCCTTAGCTCTCGTCAGCTTGAATTAGAGATTGAGCATGCCCTGAAATCATGTGTTTGCGGCCCAAATCCTAGCGATGTCTGCCAAGAAGGAGTGATGATGAACCCACATGTTCTGGAATCGGAAAGAGGGCCGCGAAGTCTGCAGAGAGAACTAACATCTGACCAACAACGGTGCATGATCCGAGGAAATCCGAGGGAGGTGGGTGATACTAGTGACAGGGAGGGCCAAAGTCCAGAACTCTCCCTATAAAACACGGTCGAGGCGTTGAAGGAGCCCAACACGAGCCCATGTGAAAACCGACCCATGAATACTCGGATCCAACAGCTGACAATCAGGAATAGCATCGGCGAAGTCAAGACACTCACGATGTCTGTCCATCGTGCTACCCGACGTTCATCTTCCGAGAGGAACACATTAAAATTGCCTCCAATGAGTCATGGATGGCCATCCATATCCATCGAAAGGTTGCGAAGCTGACCCTAAAGTGGATATCTCTCCAAGCGACTGCACTTCCCATAGACCACCGAGACAGTGAGAGCAATGGGGAACAGAGCCGCCGTAATCCGAACGTGCAACACTTGCTCTGAGTCATCCAAGATGTCAACTCGAAAGTCTCGATGTGCCAAATATGGGCATTCGCATTACTGCCTTGGAACTGCAAGCTAAAATGCCTATTGAAGAAGGCAGGACGAGGGTCCATCTGAGGCTCGATCACAACGACAAATGAAATCTCATACATATCGATCAAGTTCTTGAGGGTGCCCTGGATGAGTCGATTGGAGATACCCTGTGATTCCAAATCAAGAAATGACACGACATAAGAAAGATCAGGACTCGCCTTCTTCGATTTACTATCGTGGGTCGACGAAGGGTGTAATTGTGTACTTGAGATATACTACTTTAGGCTGTGGTATTTAAAAAAATAATACTATTTCTGCAACAAATAATTCAATAGCAGAAAAAAGGTGTTACTTTTTATCCTAAAATCTTGACGCTAGACTCCAGAAATGAACTTAGAATCTTGATATTGGTAAACTCTCGTGTTCTAACCAGGACTATAAATGGAATTCACATCTGTTCAGTTTTTGGTATCAAATGATTAACCGAATAGTATATGAATTCCATCCCTTTCTTTTCTAATCATTTCATAAGAAAATGACATTGAATGAAAAAAAAATATAATTAATCAAAGTAAGTGGAAATGGTTGAAAAATACCCCTCTCATAATTAGACAACTTAATAAGCTTCTTCCATAAAAAAGTATGAATTTAAAAGACTAAGTTACCCTCATTTTGACAAAAAGATAGTAGCTAAAATGACTTATTTTCTTGCTCTTATAAATTATTTTTAGGTTATATTCTTCACAAAGATATTGAAAATTAAAAAAAAAGATTTGAAGTAGTATTTTTTGTGTAATGTATGTTGTTCATAATTATAAAACTTCAAATTACTTCATTTAATTTGGTATAAGAGAGGTTGTTCATGTTGTTAAATGTACACATTAACAAGCAAAATGCACAACACCTTACGGTAACTAACTAGTAATACACACATTATAATTTTTTAAAAAATCACAGCAAAAATGTCTCAATATTAAGGTGATTCATTGAAAATCGAGCCTTGGCATGCTCCGAGAGTTCGAATTAGTTTATCTCTCGTAGTGTATCTTGGTTGCTGATTTTGATGTAGATGGCTTGCAATTTCTGTAACTCCACCATTGAAAATCATCTAGCAGATCCAATTCTCGCAGGTCCAATCTTCTAGGACCCCTAATACGATCTCTTTGTCTTCGAAAGAACTTTGCACGAACATCTTATGCGCCTTAATCAGAGTTCTGTAGAGAAAGTTATGACAGTTTTACGAAAACTATCAGATGCTATTATTATGCTGACGATGGTGCCCACCATGACCTCGATGGTGGCTCATGATGGTCTATTTGAACCCTCAAACAAGCTCATATGCTCCTGTAGCCTCTAATATGATCATTTCATCTTCGAATAAGCTTCGTTCGAACATCTAAGATATCATACTACATGCGCATTAGAAACTCTTTCGAAGCTCTTTTGAAGATGAAGAGATCATATTAAAGGCCCCCGAAGCAAATGAGTGCTGGGGTTTGAATATTCCATTGAAGGAATCCCCTACCCGGGATCTTTCTAGGAATAATATGTGAATTGTATTCAAATTAAATTCATGCAAATCCTACAACTAGAACGCGAGAAAAACATATAGGAAAAGATAAATCCTAACACATGTTTTTCTATTGGTTCGAAAACTTACATTTAATAAGTC
>JAYDZE010385359.1:0-17139 GCA_034509125.1 Monilaria moniliformis
AAAAAACCGAACCAAATTTTAAATTTCGGTTTGGTTCGGTTCGGATATTCGGATTTCGGGTATTTTGTTCACCCCTACGCACGTGGCGGCAATTTTTCCAAATGCCTGTACTCGGTTCGCGCAACTGTCACGGACAAAATTTGTTTGACTATCCAAAAATGACTAATTTAAACTATGCATCTTCGAATATTTGAGCTGCGTCTAACTAATCTTGACACATTTTTTTGTGTAAATAGGAAATTGAGAGTAACAAACAATTAACAATACCTACACAACTTTTAGATAGTTTCATAGATTAAAATTTATGAGACGGAAGATTCGACCAATTCTTTTGAACAAAACCATAATAACACTTTTACATATATAACAACTTTGATTTCAGATATAGTTATAATATTTCTAGTCACAAAGTATAAAGTATAGGTTTTAGGGAAAATAACCAGAATACCCCCAATCATTTATTTGCCCTTCAACTTCAACGCTCGCATACGTGAAACCTTTCGTGCAATGTCACCGAAAGCTCCCAAGTCAAGGCGTTTCTTGATATCTTTTTCAAGGACTTCTCTGTCCATTAACACAATAGTTGCTAAACATCAATAATTTAAATATGTGATCCAGAAAATAATTTTACTATCTTAAGAGATTAAAACAAAAGCGTATTCTTTTTTAGAATAAACAAAAGCGTTGTTATTTCTTATATAAAAAACATATATTATGTCTCATCTCATGAAGTATGACAAATGGAGGATGCTTGCAGTATTTATCCAGATTTTAGAGGGTGAACAGTTTCCGTTAATTTTTTTTTAAAATATTTTAATTTTGTTTATTATGTACTTTATCTTCCATTTTCATTTGTAACAAATGGTATTGTTTATCTTAATTGATTTTAAAGTTAATTCCTGAATATCAAAATGATATTAAAACTTTACTGTAGGTAATTATGTCATGTTCAGTGTCACTTTTATAATAAATGGTAACATTACTATATTCATAAATATTAGTTAATTATAGCTGACACATCAATTTTACTGCAAAAAATTGATCGATTCATAAGGATCTAAATACAGCTTTTTTCTAAAATAATTTAATTAAATTTTTTAATCTGAATTATATTCAGTCGTAATTAATTATGTTTTTATATATCGGAAAATTAATTCATTATTAGAAGGTGTACAAATGAAATATTCTATTGTATAATAAAATAAAGAATAAGGTAATTAAAAGTTAATGGCAAACTAAAATTGTTAGGAAATAATTTTGAAAACAGATAACAGAGCTTTATCTTGGTAATGTGTTCAAGACATTATTCTGCAAAACGCAAGAATCAAGAATTGAGTCCTATGAAAACTTTATTCAGTCATACTCAAGAATCAAGAAATTGAGCCCTAAATACATCACTACTATTAACAATTCAAAGAAAATACAAAGAAATAACCAAATTGAGCCCTAACCTACAATTGACAAGTATACAAATTGAAGGAGGCTCAGGCGGCAGCGCAACGTTGGAGGCGCATGTGAATGCATTGGAGGAACGGCAAGGTGGCGGACAAGTCGGAGAGAGAGTGTCTAGTTTAGATTTCAGAGAGAGGGTTCGCGAATCCCGGGTTGTGTCTAAATTGTGTGACAATGCGATAGTGAGTAACTCACTAGAGGGTGGCAGAGGCACAAGTGGGCGGCGCTGGACGACTGGAGGCGCGGCGCTGTGGTGCGGTGCTGGAGGAGGGCGGAGGTGAGCCACGCTGAACGGCTGGAGGCACGGCACTGGAGGTTGAACCGTTGAAGTGCGGCGGCGGGAGACGCTGGTTGGCGGTCAGATGAGAGGCGCTGAAGGAGAATGACCGAAGAAGGAGAACGAGCGGATGTCCGATTAAGAAGAAGGAGAAGATTCGAATCACATGAGTTAAGAGGGATATTAGAATAAATTGTAATATAAATAATAAGTAAAAAAATTAAATTTATTAATTATTTAAATTGATTTTTGAGTAGTGCGTATATAAATTGTACATACATAATAGCTATTTTTAGATATTTTACATATAAATTAATTTATAAATATTAATTAATTTAAAATAAATTAATATATTACATATTTACTCTTTTATAATAATTTTAAAAAAAATTAACCTTTTGAAATTAGATATTTGCAGATTTAGAAAAAAGATTAACTTTTTCATTGGATATCTACGTATTTATCTTCAAATCAATTTTGTGGCTTTATTTTATGGACCTATCAAACCAATTTTTTAATCATATCTTTGAAAATATAATAAGGATAATTTAGTAAATAAATAATATAATTAGTAATAAAATCAATTTAAAAAACTGATTCAATTCAATTTAAAATTTAAGGGTATTAATTATGTATGTACAATTATATACATTTATCTTTTCTCTTGATTTTTTTCGATTATTCGATTACAACCAATCAGTTATCCGTTACTATCGAAAACTAATCGATGACTATTGTAAGAACTAGGGTTAGAACTGCTATTTAATTTGACCGATTCGATTATTAGTTCAATCAATAACCGATAACCAAATTAGTGGTCCTAAATTTTACAATAGTAAAAGATTCAGTACTACAGAGTTAGTTAACTAGATGGTGAGAAATCCAATATGGACCAAATTTGAGGGCCGACTTAGAACGCTATGAGATGTAGCCCATTTATTACTCGGACTAAGGTTAAGACAACTTTGTCAGAATTAAATGCCCGCCCATTATCTGAAATTAATGCTTAAAGAAAATTAGGTGATCACGTTTTTGGTCCGAATCTAATATAGTATGATGATCAGATATGTCAACTGGATGTCCGTCACCCTATTAAAATCTCCATTCATTTAAAATAGAATAATCTAATATTTATAAGTATGGGCAGTACTTTCATGGGTATTAAATTTGTTGGCGTAATACTCTATTGTAAAATTATGCGTACCCCCAATTCTACAATAAACAGTGTTATTATAATGGGAAATTGAGGGTATTCTTAATTCGGTTCCAAAAAATGAACCATTATTATATTTTTAATTGTCACGTTATTTTTTCACTATTTCGCCACAACATTCATAATTCAATTCTAAAAAATTAAGTCACAAATCAGCTACAACATTGTTTTTTTTTCATTTCATCATTTTTTTTTTCAATTCATATATTTATTTTAATTTAGATATTTATAAAATCAAAATAAATGACTAGAAATTTGAAAAGTACTTAATTAAATTCTAAAAACTACTTATTTAAATTTATAAATTACATTAATTAAATACCAAAAATGACATAATTGAAATCCATAAGATTACATAAATAAAGAGTAAAAGTACTTCATAGTCCAAATTAGTTGGAACGAGGACAAATTTCTTTGATGAGATATTGATGGAGTCAATCGTAAGTTCGTTCTTCGTGAAGAGAAGAACGCCGACTAAAAAATTCTCAAAATTGAGGCAGTGCACATTTACATGGGTTCTGGCTGGCCACTCCCGAGCTAGATCTGGCTTTGTCATCGCCCCAATCAATTTCTTCTTTGCATTCGTCCTTAATTATCATGTTATGCATGATAATACATGCATAAATGATGTCAGTGATACATGATTGAAGACACATACGCGTCGGTCCTTCCACTATCGTCCAACGTGCTTGGAGTATACTGAAAGCTCGCTCAACATCATTTTGTGCAGCCTCTTGCCTTTGAGCAAACAAGGCTCTCTTTGGCTCTGTCGGACACGTAATCACTTTCAAAAATACCGTCCACTTTGGATATATGCCATCGGCCAAGTAGTATCCCATGTTGTATCTTTGGCCATTAAATGTGAATTCGACTGTCGATGCCCTACCAGCACATATGTCGTTGAAGATAGATAAGTGGTTAGGACATTAATGTCATTCTTTGATCCGTCCATGCCAAAGAATGCATGCCAAATCCATAAACGTTGGTAAGCAACTGCTTCTAGGATTATCGTGGGATGTGTGCCCTTGTGTCCACTGGTGTAACCAGCCTCTCCATGCGGATGGACAATTATTCCATTCCCAGTGCATACAGTCGATGCTGCCGAGCACACCGGGAAAGTCGTAATGTCTCTCATGCACCTTTGGCCTTCTCAAAATAAGTCGCGGAAGGCCTCGACTACCCCGCAACAAAATTGTTTAACGCGGTCCCACCTCATTGATTATGATACATAGAGGTACTTATCGGACAAGTCTGATGCGGTTCCGTACGCCAGCTGCCGAATCATCGATATGCACTTCTGCAGCGTCGATAGCCCGTCGCATCCAACATCGTCTGGGCGGTGCTGGAAATACTCGTCGCGTCCTGCTAACGTGTTAGCAATGCACACGAACAATGATCTACTCATGCGAAACCGACGACGAAACACGGTTAGACCCCATCGTGGCTCGTCGGCAAAATAATCTACGAATAGGCGTTCAATGCCAATTTCGCGCTCTCGGTGTATGTATATCCTTTGGGCACGAGGCGGTGCATCAGCTCTCCTTTCACTCCTCTTCTTGTAGGCTTTCAACGCCGCAACAATCACCATGTCCTCCACATCAGAATCAAAACTAGAATCGTCTCCATAGGGATCCGTGGGACTTTCGTTCGATCCAATATTCCAACTTGTAGATTATTAGGATCCCAACACCTTTCACGATAAAGTGCTATAAAATTGTTAAGAGCATTTGGGTCCATAGGAAAATTTCCAAATTTGTATCCATAATGAATGAAAAAGTAGATGAAGGTGTAAATGAAAGTGATGAAATATAGATGTATTTATGGGTCAAAAATTGATTTTAAAAAAAAATTCACCTGTGAACCCCCACACCCACCCCATGGCCCCCTCTCTCCCACCCATGACTTCACTCGATATTAATATCATTTCAATGTATTTTTTTCGATTTTAATAAAAAAAGCAAAAAAAAAGTTGAATATTGAAGGACGGCCGGCGATCGCCCGCTGCAATGCAACCATTTCGCGGCCGCCGCAGCAGGGCGTTTAGTCGCGCCTCCCGCTGAATGCCCGACAGTGGCTAGCCGCCCAACCCCTCCATCTGCACCGCGTCGCGGCCGCCTTATTCCAGACGAGTTTAGCGGCGGCGTTAAGAATGCTCTGAACTCTATAAACAATGGCATGAGAAAGTAATAGATGATAAAAACTGAAAAAAAAACAGCGCGATTACTATTGCTTCTAGGAAACAAGTAAACAGGAAACTAGAATCAATCTTGCCAACCAGATAGCGAAGCCTCAATGCAAATAATAAAATAACTAAGCAGAACATCGGGCTTAGAGAGTTGCTTTATTTGCTCATAGAAGAGCCTTGCGACTTTTCAGATGGACACAACAAAACCTGGCACTCTTACATGTATTGCAACTATAGCTTTGGATTTATGAATCACGTTGTGAATTCGATTTATATAAAAATGAAGTGCGATAATTTCAAACAAAATTTATAAAGTGCATGTATAATAAACTGAAGGAGTCATCAGGGGAGCGAAAGACTAACTAGTTTTATAATCACAAATGATTCATTTGAACTATGCATTACAATCATCATATGACTCCTGTCCCGTTTGCATATCCATATTAAACAAAAATTGTAATAAAAACAAACAGTGAAATTTAGATTTAAAAAAATAAGATAGCAAGTTGAATAAATTAGCTCATAACTAACAAGAATTAACAATTGAAATCAAATCATCTTTGAAACACTCAATTGTTAACGTAAAAATAGTATATATAGATATGTGAAAGTTAGAATGATGAGTCTAACAACGATTCGAAAAATCTAAGATCTGAAATAACTCAAACAAAATTTTAAAATAGATAACTGAAACTTTAAAAAGAATTAATGAAATCAGCCTCATAATTAAAAGTATCCACATAAATATTTCAAACATATGCTTGTCAAAATTTAAAATTAATCATTGGCCATACTTGCAGAAAAAATCACAAAAGCATAATCTAAACTCATAAAAAGAAAATACCTTGCAAAATAAAACGAGGGCACAGTTTATGGGTGTGATATAGCAAGATGGTCGGCAAGCCACTGTAATATGCCATTACAACGAATGAGACCTATCATAGACGAAATTATAGACGAATTCGCACAAAAATTGAATCGAAATACAAGTGAATTTGTAAAGTAGGACCGTTACTTTTATGTGAATGATAATATGCCAACAACGTCTTCCATATCTCTTCTTCGGCCACAAACAAAGATCATCCCGGAGGAGGCAGTTGTTTTGAGAGCCAAATTTAGAGAGAGGGCGAATGAGGCCGCTGTTTTGGAGAGAGAATTGTGGGAAAGTAAAGTTATCTATGAGGCTTAGATTATGATTATGCTGCTAATGGACTTTGGGTGTGTGAGCTGTTAAATTGGGCTTTTTTTATAATAAACACTAATTTAAATTTACCAACGGGTTACAAATGGAACACATTCGTCGATAATATTGTTTTTTTAAATATTTTACTTTATATATATTTAATTAAAAATTACTGACAGGAAGAGTCCATTGGTAATACCGACGGACGCAAATCCGTCGGTAATTTTGATTTTTATATTTTATTTTAAAAATTATATATATTAAATTTGATTAAAAGTTATTGACAGAAAAAATCCGTCGGTATTACCGACGGACACTGATCCGTTGGTAATTTTAATATTTTTTAATTTGAATCAAATTTATTTTAAACTAAAATTACGTTTATCGACAGACTTGTCCGTTGGTAATTTTCCGACATTCGTGTCCGTCGGTAGTGTTGACGGTGATTTTGGCACGTAGACTTCACGCCAATGTCTCTCGGAAAATCCGTCAGAGATATGCGTCGTCGCTAGTCCGTCAGTAATCCATCGGTAATAACAACAGATAATTTCGGTGAATTCCTCGGTAAAATCCGATTTTTTTTTAGTGTAAGCATGACGAATTTACCTAAAGCGACATCCCAATGGCTGAATTTGACGAAGAACAGACGAAGAAGAAGACGTCATTTTGTAAAATTTGTAACCCTAGCCTTAATGTTAACCCCTAAAAGAAATTAATTTGTATTAAATCCAAATAAACATCGTTTCTTAAGTTTGGAACAACGTCATATGGTAGGTCGACCGGTTATAGGCAATTTCCGACCTCCACGTCATCTACGATTTTGGGAATTTTAATTTTGTAGTAAAATCAAAACAAATTGAAAGTTGATGTATTGTCATACCAATTTTTGAAATTATATGCAATTCATGAAGGATATCCCTATTATAAATACCGAGTTTACCTCCTTTTTTATGCATTAATAGTAAATTTATCATTCAAACTAATTGTATTACAAATAAAAAGATCGATGTACTACTCACTATTTATGAACTCATTTTTCGCAAGCACAATTTAAATTTAACGACATTAAGCAATTTTTATTTTTTATACCCGCTCCAGAAATTGCTATCAAAATCATCAAATTTTATATAAATTAATTAAAGTTTGGTTTATTCCTTATAATGTTCATCTTTTCAAGTTAACTGTTTTTTTTTCGAAATCTTCAAACTTATAAATTACAAAAAAGAAATAAATTACATATAATAATAATTATAATGGTAACTTATGAGATATTAGAAAAAGTGGAAATTATGACGTTGACTAAATGCCAGCAATGCTAATAGTTAGGAATGTCAATTTAGCCCGAAAGTCATGGGCTATTCAATTAACCCGATCATTCGATAGGGTTATGGCTGAAAAATTATAACCCGAAAAAAAATCTCAACCCGAATAGCTAGCCCGCAACCCGAGAGGATTGGCCCGAAGATAGCCCGAGCCCTATAGGGTCGACTCGAAAATTAGCGAGTTCTCATTATTTAGTTTTCAAACTTCATTACTTTAATTTTTTCAAACTTTTGAAAGTTAGTTAAATAAGATTTTTTTTTCAAATATATATGAAAATGCATTTGGATTTAATATTTGAAAGTTATATTTATCATTTCACTTTTTTTATATTTTACGATAACATTTAATATAAAACGTTTAGATTCATTTTTTTAAAATGATAATGATTTATGAAAAATATATGTTCTTACTTATCTAGGAGTTATATATCCGTTTTGAGTTGAAATGACATCTATTTATGGATATATTTCTTTATTAGAAATATATAATTATTAAAATTAATATATTAATTAAAAATCATAAATTTTTTGATTCCGATTAGCCTGATGGATTAGCCCGAAATCCAATAGTTTAGGGTTGAGGTTGAGAATTTTTTACCAAAAAAAATTACAATATAAATAACCTGTAACTGAATAGTCCGACAATTCGATAGGATTGAACCAATGAACATCCTTACTAATAATATATGCTCACAAATATTAAGTGTCATTTTATTAATCTTCATACAAACAATGTATATGATCTTATTTTGGGTTTTTCGATGTCTTGCCATGAAAAACATACATCATATAATTTAATAAATCACACACTATTCAAGTAAATATAATCACACACACTATATAACATGTACTCATTAAATACACTTAAAAAATACAACAAAGGATGAGACTCACAACGATGCACTCAATTTTAATATCAACAGTCAACACCGTTTCTCTTTTTGCATACACATCATTATAAGCGCTATTTCGTATATACATCGTTACATACCACCCAAAAAAGTAAGAAATACAAACTATATATATGTATAATTAAATATTATATATCTATTAAATTATGTAACCATATAGTATAACGAAAAAAAGTTAATCAATAAGGCCTCTCTCCTACGTAATTTCCCGGCGGATCGTAGTTGCAAATGACGAAAACACCCCTACCTCCTTCGCACACCACTCTGGCGCAACCCATCCTCGTCGTCTCCCGCCACACAATCTGCGTGTAATGCCCGCACTGCTGCCCGTCCACGCACGAATTCGATTTGTAGCTGTACTCCCGCCGCTCTGCCACCCACTCCGACGCCGCCTGCGCCGCTGTCCACGCGCCCCCGCTGCCCCAGAAGATGTTCTCGCCGTACGGCCCGCCGGAGTGCCGCAGCTCGCAGTCGGCGCGCCGCCGCCGCGCGTACAACGCCGCGTACCTCGCTATCCTCCGATCCCACGCCAGCGGTGGCAGCTGCAGCGCCGCCCTGGCCGCGTTCTGCACGGACAGAAACTGACTCTTGGACGACGAGGCAACGGCATTGGCCGGAATCAGGGCGAGTAAGAGGAAGACGAGGATGGGATTGGGATAGGGATATTCGACACGGCGAAACTTTTTTATAAGCTGCGGAAGCATTCTAATGAAATGATAAATAAATTTAATATATGTGGCGAGATCTTCTTTGGGAGTAGTATATTTATAGGGTTGCATATGTAGATATATCAGATGGTTTGAATTTGAGGAAGCCATTTATAAGAATGGTTGAATATATTGGGTTTATAAAAAGTGAAGTGTGTGTAGTGTGTGTGTGTGGGGTGGCATCCATGTTAGGTAATGATTGTCACATTGGTGAGGCCATGATACTTCGCCGGATAAGTTTTTTAGTGTTATTTCTCATCATCATTAATGATTGATAATTGGAATAATGTTTTATTTTCTGTATTTTGTGAATTTAGTGGAATGTTATGATTTTGCAAGAACGTACACCTTTGATCACGACAAGTCCCCTAGTCTAGTTTCACTTGGAGCAAATTCAAAAAATGTTTATTGTAAAAGTCAATTCAAATATATATCTTAGGAAGCAAATAACTAGCTAGTTCATGTGACAGTAATATATATGTGTGTGCATATATAACGGCTTGACCACAAATTTATTTGTTGCTAATTAATATAATATATTTATATATGTTGTTACTAGCTAGTAGTAGCATTTATTGTAAAGACAATGCAATTCACAGGAAATTGGTGTAGGAGTTTTAACGAAAGCTATAATGAGATAGCGGTAGAGGTCCACTTTGCCACAAAAAGGTGATCGTCTCAGACCACATCACATGCTCACATGCGGGCCAAAAGCAAATTTGGTTTAGAAGTTGCATTTTCATCCAACTTTATTTGACCAAATTTCATGGTTTTTCCTTCAATTTGCCCTTTTAAATATTACTTATTAATTTAGTATGTGGCATTACAATTTTACAATCCAATATTACAATTATATATGATGGATAACAACTTAGTAGATTAGGTGTTCGAATCACCCAATAAACATAAGTGTACGTGCGTGTACTTGTAACTTTAATTTTTTTTTCTAACTAAGCTAAATTTGTTATAAAAGCTTTTGTTTAGTAGACTACATTGCAATTTGTATTTATTTTTTTTTGTGGTGGTTTAAACAATTTCACAAAATAATATTGTTACTCATTTCTTTTTGGCACGGTTACTTAACATAATAAGATGGTCATGGTCATGTAAAAGTAAGGAAAATGATTTTCAAAATAGGAAACATATCAAGTGATGTTCATTTCATACAACTACTTGATGTAACTGAAATGATATGATATGTCTAATCATGATATCACCATTCATTAGTGGTGTTAACAACAAAATAAAACAAATTAACCAATACTCCCATCTCAAAAAAAAAAAAAAAAGCAGTCACCAAATTAGTAAGTAAAATTTATTATACCTAGCATGAATTACACAAAAATAATAAATCCAACTCTCTCTCTATACATATATACATAAATGTATTTCTTTATATATTCTGTGTAGTCAACAAGTTTATAAAAAGCATTTAGCTCATCTAGCTCATAGACTATTTCGATTATTATAGAAAACTGTATATTACAGTGTCAGTTGCATTAAGCAAGTTGGGCACGTGACGATCAATCATTAAATGAAAATAAGTTTCAATTTTGCATAACATATGAATGCTTCTGACTGATCTTGAGATTTTGCAGGGATTTCTTTTAATATTTGACCTAGGAAATTATTACTTAAAGCAATCGGTTTTTTTCTTGTAACCCAAGTGATATCTAGCTTGGTCGTACCTCACACATATCAATTTATTGGTTCGTTGAATCATGAATGTGCATGTAATTTCAAATAATGTCCATTTATATTATTCTAAAATAAATAATTCCAAAATTTTGAACACGAATCGTAATAATTTATCGTGCATATTTTATCATTAGGAATAATTTTTGTGACAGTAGATGAGAGGGTGTAACTCTTTGTAAGTAGCTTTGAAAATTATTGAGATATGAAATGCACATGAAATTTTAAGTAGCACTCTAAATAAAGGTTGCCGAAATTATCGCTTAATACGTAAGTATGAGTTGATGAAAATTTGTAAATATTGGAGCTTTCTCAAAACTTTCGCCTAAATTTGCGGAACGTGATTATAAATCATTATTCCCCTAATAATTCATTACCTGCTCGTCTTCACTACTTTCTCTCGAAATACTTGCCTCGTCAAAGCTTAAATTATATTAGTTTGCATATATATTATATAATAATTTTTAAATTTTATGAGTCTAATTATTGAATCTGATAACAAATAAATGCCAAATTAAAAAATATGCACACATACACACACAACACAAAACATAAGTAATTTTTTTTATGGGAACAAAACCTACATAATTAGTTGCATGCTATTGAGACTTAGCTAACCTAATATTATAGAATTTATGTAAAATTTGACTTTTTTGCTTATTATGAACATGTGACCGTTGACATTGTATAACAAATTTGAGAATTTTGGCGTGCTTTGTTGTCAAGCATTTGTCTTTGAATTTAGTTAGCATGCGCTATTGAGTGGGTACTTAAAAGAGTAATTGTGGCTTCGATTTTAAGTTGTCATAACGCTTTCTAGTTTAATTATGGAGTAAACACAAACCACTATGTGTAATAGTAGATTCAAATTTGTGATTTTTGGTTTCAAGAAATTCATTCAACCACTAAGTAATCACAAAAAGACATTTCTTACAAGAGTCGAGAGATTGTTGGGTGTATGTAATATAGTCGCAGCGGTGGATCTACTGTGAGTCTTGGCAATAAAAATACTCCCTCCGTCCTTTATAAGTGTTCTCATGACTCTGTGACACATGTTTTAATAAATATAAGATGAATGTGTAAATAAATGAAAAAATGAATCCATATTTATGGTAGAATATTGTATTTTGTTATAGATGTTAGGTGAGTGTGTAGATATATTATGGACTATGTTTTTTTTATGTAAATAAGTTGATATAATGAAGTTAAAATATAAGGGATTAATAGTACGTATAAGTTTTTAAAAATGGAATGAAAACACTTATGAAAAACAGACTAAAATAAAAAAAAATAGAAAAAACTTATAAAGAATGGAAAGAGTATTTATTTTTAGTATTATTATATTTAATTAAGTATTTATCATTCATTATCCCCTATGTTAATACAAAGGCCCCAATTGTTATCTAGCCCATTTCTTTAAAAAAATTATTTTCTCATTTGGGCTTTTATAACTTAAGCTCATATTTTTAATACTTGCAAAAAAGAGAGAGAAGAGAGTGAGAGATGTTAAGAGGAGAAAACAAGAAAAAGCAGCGGACAGAATATAGGAAAGAGAAAACAGCCGCTCCCTGCCGCTGTGGGGAAAATGAAAAATTGGTGAGTGCTCCGAGGCTCCAAGCCCCTGGTGTGACAGCCTCGGCATGTAATTACTTTTCGCACATCCAAACACAAAATTCCGAAATCGCTAATGTATAGTCGTCGTCACTCTCAAACATGGAAATTCATATGAATTTGTATAGGTTTGTCGGATATTTTTGACAGTCTCCCTTGTTTTTTTAGTGCCGACGTGCAATTACACATCATATCTATGCCATCGTGGGCCGTGGCAGCAATTCACTCCATTCCATGTTATGTCCGCTCACCCAAAATATTTTACGTATCAATTTTGCACAAATCTTTGAACATGTTATTATTGCAGGAAGTCTAACATTAAAATTTGATCAAAATTAGTGATAAATTTGGCGACTAACTCTTTCTTTTACTCGATATTAGTTATAGGATATTAGGATGTTGGGCAAAATGTCAAAAGCTCGTTCAATTTAAATTGATGATGAATTCATATATAACTATAATGACCGTAGAGATGTCAATTGGGTCAATTCGCTATAATTTGGGCTAATTATTTGATTATGGATTATTCAGGTTGTCATTTTTTCAGGTTTGGGCTAATCCTTTTGTATTATCGGATTATTTGGTTATGAATCATTCGGATTGTGATTTTTTCGGGTTAGAAATTCTCAACTCTAATCCTAAATTATTGGGTTTCAGGCTAACCCATTGGGCTAATCGAGCTCAAAAAAAAAATTATGATTTTTTTTATCAAATACATTAATTTTGATAATTATATATTTATAACAAATAAATACTTCCATAAATAAATGTCATTTCAACTCAAAACTAATATGTAACTTTTAAAGAAGTAAGAACATACATTTTTTTTTATAAATGATTATCATTTTTTAAATTTTGAATCTAAATATTTTATATTAAATGTTATAGTATAATATAAATAGTGAAGTTATAAGCACAACTTTTGAATATTGAATCAAAATGCATTTTTACATATATTTGAAAGAAAAAAAAAATCTTATTATACTAACTTTTAAAATTTTGTAAAAATTAAAGTTATGAAGTTTGAAAACAAAATAATGAGAACTCATCAATTTTCGGGTTGATCTTATGAGGCTCGGGTTATAGTCAGGCCAACCCTATCGGATTGCGGGCTATTCAGTTTAGAGTCATTTAAGTTGGAATTTTTTTCAAGATATAATTTTTTAGCTCTAATTTTTTCGGATTGTCTGGTTAATCGGGTCAATCCACGAATTTCACGCTAAATTGACCTCCTTAATAATGAGTTTACTAGTAGTGGGCCATATATATTGTGCTTTATCTTTGTTTGCTGCATTATTTTGGTTGGTATTCACGGGTTGATGTATTTTGGCATGATTGGGCTTTGTGTACTTCATACTGTATCACATTGTGAAAACTGAAAGATTTGTCAACAACAAATTCAACAATGTTCACATTATTATCATTCTTTGCTCTCTTTTTATTTTCGTAGAGTAACTTTGTCTATTTTCTATGGGCGTACTTTGTAAATCATAAATCTGAAAAATGCAAGCCATATTTAATTAACTCGACACAAAATGTATTGTTGACATTCGAACTCGTCATTCCACCAACTAAGTCATCTAATATCACATGTGCCCATGAATTTTCATAATTAACAACTATTCAATAATTATACTGAATGTGTTTTTCCAAAGTTAAAACGGCCCATTTTGCTCAAAAAATTGGGCACAGTTTGCTCTCATAAAAAGGCCCATCCATTTCTATTCGGGTCGGGTAAGCCCAACCTGCATAAGGCCCGTTGTTTTCTGCTAATTTCCTTTTCTTCCTCTTCTTCATGATCTACAGTCTCACTCTACAAATCCATGGAACTTTCCCAGATTATATATTCCCAACCAAATTTATTATTATGAAAATCAAATTCAGTTGCTTCCACGCCAATCACGCTCGCAAAGCTCAAGATTGTATCTCGAAATAATTCGGCACCATTACTTTTCATAATCTCAAATTAATCCCCGAAGCTGTCATCTTCCTCCGTCGCAGGCCCTCCTCTTCACCGTACGTAATCGATTGCTGTAACCCTAGTTTGATCGATTTGTTTCCGCTTCGTATTCGTATCGGCTCAGATTCGTCGTGATTTTGGTTTTACAGGAAGGATTTGAGGGTACAAAGATTTTCTTCGATCTAATCTAGGATTATCTGCATTTTTCTCCCGATTTGAGTGGAAACTCGCCGTCCATTTTCGCAGATTGGCGAGGAAATGGGAATAGTATTTACGCGGCTGTTTTCCTCGCTGTTTGGGAACAAGGAAGCTCGGATCCTGGTTCTCGGCCTCGACAATGCCGGAAAAACCACCATCCTTTGTACGGATTCCCCCTTAGTTCCCCTTTCCGGTGATCAGTTCGAGCTCTGGTTGTTTAATTTCTTTGTTTGTTTTGGCAGATCGACTCCAGATGGGTGAAGTAGTATCTACAATTCCGAGTAAGCAGCTCGCCATTTTTTGTGTGCAATGAATCTACAATGATGGGGGCATTGTGTAATAATTGGATAATTTATCCTATTGCTATACTATAAACTGCTATTGGTGTTAAAAGATAAGTTATGCAGCTTGTGGATAGTGCTCTAGCCGATGTTCTTTTCTGCTCAAATCGGCTTTATAGTTGAGGTGGTGTCTGGACTTCACAATTTTTCTGTATGGAACTATGGATTGTCGGTTGATGGAGTAGTGTAGATGATAAACATAATTGTCCACTTCATGGGAGAGAAGAAACTAAACTTATTGTGATTTGACATTATTCATTTCTTTTGGTTGCAGCAATTGGGTTCAATGTGGAGACAGTGCAGTATAACAACATAAAGTTTCAAGTTTGGGATCTTGGTAAATTTTTGTGCACTAGTTGATTATTTAATCTCTTCAGCATGATAACGTAAGAATCTTCTCATGTTCTGGACATGAGAAGTCATGACTTGTGACTTTGACAGAAGTTCAAAAGTAGAAATTCATCATTGTCTATAGAGAAACATCTTGGAAACAATGATACTAGAGTTTTAAGGTGACAAATTTTGATGCATGCAGAGAGAAATTAGTTATGAATTCTGGAGTATGAACGCAAACACACGTCATGTATGAACATGATTATCATTAGCTTCATCTTTCCGCATCTTTAGAAATTAATAACTAAGTATTTATTTGTGCTTATAGATATGACTATTCTGCAAGCATTAATTAGATTTTAGCTATGCTTATTTGCATCTCTCTGGCCGATCATTACATGTGTTGCTAGAAGTCTTTCTGATGATGATAGCTAACTGATTGCTTTCCTTATGTCAGGTGGCCAGACAAGTATCAGGTAACTTGTTTTGTTCTCTCTCTCTCTCTTTCTAATTTTTCCGTTCTATTTAAAAATATTTTAGCTTGCAATTCGACTTTGTTGACTGAAACAGATTATTTATGGAGGACAAAGAAAAAACTGATAGCCTGATAAAAATAAAATTTAAGAATAAACAAAATTCGACTTTGTTGGCTCTCTGTACTATTTTTAGGATTTTCATTTCATTTCCCCATTATATGATACATTTCAGAGAAGATCGTTCATTTATAAGTTTCAGTTGGTTTGGTAATCTCTTTTGAAGCATCAAAGTGGGTTTCATCCATGAGCTCATCAAGATTAATTTTTAACTCATACATTGAAATTGCTGCTGAATGTAGTGTAGTACATCAGTTTAGAATCAGGTTGTTGATAAATGCTCAAACTTAATATTCTGTATTCCTTCACTGGAGATGATTGATAGTATGTACATTGTGGTCTAACTTGCTTGTTGCTTCTTTTTGCTCTATCTGCTGATTTCAAATATCTAGAAAAAATGACAAGAGAAGCATTAGTTAAATCCGTTTATCTTACCAAGATTCTTGTCCTAATTTCCCTCATGTTCTCAAGCCTAAACAAATAAGTCTTAAAGAAACCTTGTCCCTCATCTTTATGCCTTGGTCTTATCTGTTGCTACTAAGAATTCAAAACTCATATGGATGTTAAATCGGCATATACCTTATTGTGTAATCATTACCCTTATAATCACTTGTAGCTTTGTATTATCAGATAGCATTTGAAGTCATGTAGAGCTATATGGTAGCCAGAAAATAAACATGAACTATAATTTTATCCTTAGGGGGGGCATTTACTTTGAGTGATGGGATAGATTGATAAAATATGGGATTGAGTATTTGGAGCATAAGATGGTCAAAAAAGGTCAAACTTAATCAATCCATCAAAATCCTTCAAAGTAAACAGTGGGTTAACTTGTATTAATTTTATCAATCCATCCTATCACTCAAAGTGAACGCCCCTTAGAGTCTCGTGACGACAATCTAGCTTAAAATAAATGATCTGCACTGCAGATGGCTGGTTATATTCTTTCAGCAATATTCTTGCACTTATCCCATAGATTTTCTGGAGATAGTCTTGCTTTTTCTAAATCTTTGTTCAACTTTGCCTTTACAAGTCTTCATTTAGACCGTGAATTGAAATACATCTAACAATACGTCACACAGTCTATTTCATTTGGCTGACATTGCGCTCGTTTAACTGTTTTTTTTTTTTTTTTTTTTTTTTTTTTTTTTTAATTTA
>JAYDZE010385470.1:0-17138 GCA_034509125.1 Monilaria moniliformis
ATCATGGCCATCCAATTTCAAATCCAATGGATTATATTTGGTCTTAGTTATGCACTAAGAGTATGGTTTGAGTTTAACGCACCCCTATATATATATATATATATATATATATTATAAAAATTATTAAAATTTGGTGAACGATAAAATATAATTAAATATATATCAGATGAAATATATTAAAATAAATTAATTATTTTATACATAAATTAGATAGTCACTTAATTTTACAATTATACTAGCAGACGTGAGTTATTTATAAATTTTGAGTTTGTGCTTTATTACTCTTTGATATAATTATTTGTAGTTAAATGCATCATGCTTCATGTGTATTTCTAAAGTTAATAATTAATTTCTACATATAATTTTAATACACACTACCATTTCTGAACGGTTAAAATTATCAACTAATGAAGTTGAAAAAAGTAGATAAAAATAATCATGTGTTTAGTGAAAATAATGAGAATGTTGCGTCTTAATATCAAAATACGAATGAATAGCTATTGTAGATAAAACAAATGCTTGATATATAAAAATATTTAAAGTTCACAATATGTTACAAAAGTGTTTGTAGTGAGTGGATAAAATATATTATTTCTTATCTGCGGTTAAGAGATCAAATCCTATGAATTACAAACTAAAATCATTTTTGAGAAAAGTTTTTAAAAATTGAAAAAATTGGTGCAACCAACCGGCCGATTTTTTTGGTTCCACTAGTTCAATTGTTGGATAATTTTTATGATCGAACCGGATCGGACAATAAATCGATTCGCGACCGAATCGGTCGGACCGACCGGTCCGGTCTTGCTTTTAAACAATGTATATGATAGATCTCATTCATTATCCACTGAAGTTGACAGTTCTGCAAGTACGTTGTGTGTCAAGGAAATGAGAGAAACGACAAAATAGGAAGAAAACTTGATTAATTGTTTCATTGATAATTTATAATAGAAAAAATATATTTTACAATCAGAACAGATAAGTATTACCTACAAAATATACTAACATGTTAATCTAGACTAAACTAAATATGGACAAAATACATGTTGCCTACCACGTCACTATTTCCGATAATTATTTTTAATGTAAAAGATTATCATATGAGGGTGTATAATTTTCACCTTGTTTAAAACCACCTTGTCCTAAAGTTCGACCCATCTTTTGACTTTAGAATGATGTCGTTACGATGTAAACTGTTTTCAATTTTTTTTTTTTTTGTTAAAATCTAGTGCAACTTCTAGCGTGTCAAGTAGAATTTAAGTTGTTAGAAATCGAACTCCAAGATATAATTAAAGGTTTTATTATTCCAACATTTAATTATTATTTTCTTTAGATCGCACTAGATGTGAGTCAATTGTTCAGGTATTAACGATAATTTTTCAAATTGAAAATTACTTTGAAGTATGTATATTTTTTAATCAACCCTATATTATTACATTTTCTTTACCGATTGTTTAGTAGTATAATATGTTGTTGTTTATGCTCACGTATTTTTATTATGTTGGGTTACGTTTAGCAAATTTTAAGTTTACATATCAAATCAGAATTTTTATGTGATAATTATTAAATTATTAATTTGATTTGATATTGCAATTGATGATATTCCAACAATTAATATTATTGTTGGTCCCAAGCAAGTAATTATTGGTGTATGGGGAGGGGGAAATAAATCAGTTAAAATTTTTAGTTGCTTCTTGCCTAAGTGATAAGTCTGGACAACTAGGTTTACAGTTGAGTTCAATTGACTTGATATAAGCTGGCAAGTGCCGCTAACTTATACCTTGTTTAAGTTGGTGGCTTATCAAGAGTGATTGACTGTCGGTTAATCTACTGACAGTTGTAAGCTTATTAGTTGGACAAATAATTATCTTTGTGCAGAATGTTGTGGCTTAACTACTCTCCTATTATGAAAACCCTTACTTAGCTGAGTCGAGCTTAATCAATATAAATGACAGCTAGATGTCTTACTGTATAAGACAACTGGTTGTATGAAGTGAAATGCTTGTTCTGTGTAGTGTGGTGTTTCTGATGAGAGTTCAATAACACTTAATTGAAAAACAGAATATAAACAACACACTAAATTTAACATGTTCTGGAGAAAATCCTCCTACGTTCACGATTTGATAAAACCAAATAATTCACTAACTGGAATCTCTTGCTTACAGATACATGGAACCTAACTTCTTGTTTGATGGGATGTTGCCTTCAGTTGGTAAGAATGTACACTTATCTTGCCTATAGATACATTGGTCATAACCGATACGTCTTCACTTTCAAACGCTAAACACTTTGTTACTACTTGTTTATTGCTTCTAACTCTTAACTCCTACTTTTTGGGTGAGGGGTAGATTGAAGGTTTTTCTAACTAGGTGAGCAAACAATTACAATGAAGAAGAATTCTAAGGATTCAGTTTTCTCTATCTAAGCTTAAGATGATTTTCAAGGTAATCTAAGGGAAAATATGCATACACTCGAGCAAGAGCTTGATGAACACTTGACGTTGATTTCCTTTAGTCGATTTGTTATTACTTGAGCGCTTTAGTCATTTTTGTTCGCAGTAGTTCGGTAACCTTTGTAGGTTGAAGATATTTCTCTATTTATAGGCATTGATCAAAAATGGTGTCGTTGGAAGAGCACTAATCAGACTTTGGCCCGTCTCACTGAAATTGTTTCCCATTTGAATTCATAGTAGTTGGTGACTTTTCGCTTTTACCATCTGCGACCTTGTACGGGATCTTTGCGAACTCAGATTTGTTCCGCATAGGTGTCAGAGTACAAAAGATCTCTTTTGTAGCTTGCAAGAATAGATGTATAGATGTTGGCTGCATTGATTATTGTTATCTAGACATCAGTTTCCTTCGTGCTGATGTCTAGGACGTAGCTATGTCCTGGTGTAGCTATGTCATGGCTGGTTGCAACATCTTTCAGATGATATCTTATTAACTGTCTTCTTTCTCAGATGTTTTCTATAATATGTTGTTTATTCGACTCATTTTTCGCCGATTCAATACTTAGCATATTGTTGGAAATTCGATACTGGTTGTAGACTTCTTAGTTGTTTGCTTCATAACTGTGCACTAGAGACAGTTGTGGCACTGAAATTTAGGTGATCAGTCCCCCCTTAACTTAATCCCTCTAAATTAGAATGAATCAGCTCTCTACTATTTGAGCTATGACCTACTACAACACATGGTTTGTCATCGAAAGTTTTGATATCAATCGAAAAACTTAGATTGTACTGTAATTTTCACAACAATTATTGTTGACATGGATAGCTGAGAAATTGACATGGCAAGATCGACCGATAATAAAATAATGTCGCTTATATTTACCAAAATGACATGGTTTTGGCTAAAATTGCGATGATTTTAAATCTTTACAATTAGGGCATATAACAAAATTAGGGATCATAGCTACATATAAGGGGAGAGAAAGAGAAAGCGAAACATGTAAAAGAATAAGAAAGATGAATCAATACATATTGAAATCGAGAAACATGAAAGAATATGGGAAATAATTAGGGATTTGACGCTTCTACAGTGATGAGAGAAAGCATGAGGAGCTCAATCTGGTAGATACTTCTTCATCATCCAATTTGTTGAACTCGTCTAATCCAACCACGTTGTGCATCCATGAAGTTTCGCTATCTTGAGGAACCCCTAGACCCAATAGCAACAAGAAAAAAATCACTGCTTTCAATGAAGAGAATATTAGACAAGAATTGAAGGTCATTCACAGACAATATTTGAAGAGATATTCGCTAAAGGAGCTTTTTAGGATAACATAATTAGGGATTCGATAAAAAAGATGTTCCAAGGAATATTTGGGTAAATTAAGTGATTTATAGGAAATGCTGTCATTCCAGCATTACTTAATAATACGAGGTTGTCACTTGCTAGTGTAACACATTTTGGTTATGCCACGCGAGATTGTTTATGCCACATCAATTTTTACGCTATTCATGTCAACAATATTAATCAACCCACTAAAATGATTAGCATAAACTATTTCTATATTTTTATCAATCAAAGTGAACACTCTTATCCTATCTAATACTCCCTCCGTCCTTAATAAAGTGTCCTATTTAGTTTCAGCACAAATTTTAAAAAATGTGAGTGGAAAAAGTTAGTGTAATATAAGTCTCACTTTTATATATTACTTTTATAATAGAATGTGAATGGAAATGAGTTAGTGGAATGTGAGGTCCACTTATAAAAAATAATAAAAATGAAATGAGACATTTAATGGTGACACTATTTTTTGTAAAATAAGACATTTTATCGTGGATAAATGGAGTATATTATGTGAAATATTAGATGATGTCCAAATATTTATGCGTAATATACATAAACTATGTCAAAAAGTTTCTGAATTAACAATTTTGCATTTTATAATTATAACAAAAATATCTTAAACATATTTTTCAGCACTATTATATCTACGTGCAACCCTAGAGGTTGAAGTGAAGTTGTCTAGTTACAACCAAATAATCAAATGACGTTTTGTTTAATCTAGTTCTTATAAAAAAACTCTTGAATTTCACTATAACAATAAAACGGTGCATTTCAACTTCTGATATAGTAAACTGGATAATCAACAATCATCCTCAATCATAGTCTATCTCTACTCAACCCTAAATTGATATTTTCAGGTGAAAAATAAAAGAATAGTTTACAAGGAGTGAGGATGATCTATGAACCTGACATGAATTCTAATGCCAAAAAATGTAGTTGGGATATCATGTTACAATAGAAAAATATTGGATAAAAAAATATTTATTCTTTCTTCTTATGGGAGAATATTAACACTACCCACTTTCACAATATACATTTGAAAACCACCCATATATATATGAATGGATAAAAAGAACCTTGTATGTAACAATATTTTCGTGAAAATCACTATAACTTTGACATTGGTTTAGTCCATCAGCCACTAGCCACTAGCCACTAGCCACAAGTGGAATGACCAATAGAGCCATTAAATGCTACTAACTGTTAATTTTACTCATTTAATAATGTGGACATAATTATTGGTTACTCTACTCAAACACTCATGAACAACCGAAAGAAAAGAAAAAGAATAAAGTCCATGCTATATCATATCATGTTGATCCAACTCATCATACTCGTCCTAGCTGGAAATAGGTGCTGACTCGTGAAGCACAAACGTTAAATAGGAGCACGAGCTGCGAGCACATGATGAGTAGAGCTTAGTGCTTGCTTTTCTATTTTGCTATTTTGTTAGCTAGTATGTTTGTTTTGTAGCTGAGTTAGGGTTTGCTTTATTGATTCTAGGTCATTCTATAGCGTACTATAAATGGCATGAATTTGCAAGCTGAAAATCAATGAAGGAGACATAAGGAATATGTTGGCATGTTTCTTTCGATCCATGCTTCCTACTTTATTTCATAGCATCAGATCTAGGAAATAGACTTGTCTTTCTTGCCTCCCCCTTCCTATCTTTCCTCTTTAGTCCATTCTTATCTTTATTCTTAATGGCTGAAAGCGACGACTTATGATTAGCTACACAAGCGACATGTGCTCAACAAATCATAGTCATTCCCATTCTCCCACAAAATCACCCTATATTATTTTGCATAGAAACAACAAATCATGGCGACTGTGAGAGGTTATGGTTTAGAGCCTTATCTCACTGGTGAGCAAGTTGTTTCCCTCAAATGGTAGCAGCGGATGAAATGACCCAAATGAAAGAAAGACTCCCTTACCATAAGGGAATATATGAGTATAAGTTAAAACCTATTGCGGTCTCCTTGGTGATGCAGGTTGTAGAATCTTGGATGAGGACCAGATTCTACATATTTTAGGAGCGTTAGGGACTAAATATGATCCTATAATGATGGCCATTACCTTTAAGGAAGATATTTGGATAGTCCAAGATGCCAGTGCCCTTATTCTCAACGTTGAGTCTAGACTTGAGTCCACCAAAAGCTCGACTGTGAATGTTGATGGATCTCAGCCCACTGTCAAACTTCAACAGAGGGGAAGAAAGAAAAAGTAGTGGCTTTAGATGAGGAAAATGAGGCTACAAAGGTAAGCTTATTGGAAACAGACTTGTTTGTCAACTTTGTCAAAAGTCTGGCCATACTGTAGATCAATGTTGGCACTATTTTGAGTAACATTTCATGCCACTAACCTCTCAACCACAACAGCTGCTTCAAAGCTTCAACTATAAGTAGCCTCATCCTCAATCATACCGTTCTGCAAATGCTTAGAGAAAACCAAGGTCATTTTACTCTATCTGAGTACAATTTTGAGAATTATTCTTCTTCCTCTTGGTATCCAGACCCATGAACTTCAACCTCTACCGTTGCATGTGTCACCTGACTTCGTGCCTACAAATCATAGACTTCTGCATTTTATCATCATTCGCATTTCTATCACGGTTGGTTTAGTTTATTTTTGGTTGGATTGAGCCGATTGGCTAAGGATCGTTGTTGGTCACCCTCGAGACGCTAAGCGCTTGAGAATCCACTTGAATCGAGAATTGAACAAAGGGTGTGAGAAAGAGGACATACCGTGCAGAAATTAGTGTTTTTGGAATACAAGGACAAATTAATTTTTGCAATGGTACAGGTTGATGCTCGTGATGTTGTGCTGCACAAGACCATGAGCTTCAACCTCCACCGTTGCCAATGTCATTCTCAATCTGTCCTTGTGATATCACGGGTTTCTGCATCATATGCCCCATTAGCTCACACCCTTGGTTGAATTCCCGATTTAGGGAGATTCTCAGTCGCTCAGCGTCTCGAGGGTGACAGACAATCCTTTAGGTTAGCAGAGAATGAGCAACTCAAGAACCAGATCAATGGTAGGTTTGAGACAATAGTAATGGTCGCAAGCACTCAAGCAGCACAATGTAAGAGAAATTAAATTATTTATAGGAGTATAAGTGTAAATTCTTCACAACTTGAAAAAAGAAAATGAAGTTATTAAGAGTGAGAAATTTCCAATTTCGGAAGAGTGTGTTTGTGTGATTTTGGGAATTGAGGGGATGTATTTTTAGATGAAATGTAAATGATGAAAAGTATGGTGAAAACACGTGAACCGCCGATTTTCTGCAGAAAACTGTCAGTTTCGGATGGTTTTTGGATGGTTTAAATCGATTTTGGCCGGTATTTGCGGTTTAACACTGTATTTCAGCGATTTTTGGCGGTTTAAGGTGATTTTAGGCGATTTTGGGCGATTTCAAGTCATATGAAACACTTTATAAAATATAAATTTGCAATTGTAACTTGTAACTTGTAATTGCAACCTAGAAGTTCAAATAAAAATAACAAATAATATGAGTCATAAATCATAATGATTAAATGAATACAAATTACAAAGTTGTAATTGTAACTTACATTAATACTTCAAAATTTCATATTGATTAAATAATGGAATGTTTACATTACAAAATACAAATTACAAATTACAAAGTTGAAATAATAAAATAATAAACTTCTAAGAGAGAATTATATTACATTGATTTAATTTGTAACTTATAAGTTTACATTTACAATTACAAATTTACAATGGACGTGAAAAAATAAAGGAAAATGATTTGGAGCTCAATTTAAATTATTAAAGTTAAAAATTTAAATTGAGTTGCCTATGTATCATTATCGAGGAATCAAAGACCACATATTTCTTTTACTTTCACATACCATATCTGCTAGTCTTCGGCATTGGATCGTTCTATCTCGGCAAATTCTTCATTGTCGCTCTCGACACGATTATCTCATTCTGGTTCTTGAGCTCTTCATTTCCGCCTTGGACAAATCATCAAGCAACATGGTCGTTTCCATGTTTCTTGTGGATATGTTGTTATTTAATTCTTCCAAGACGCAACCAGCAGTGTTAGCAACCAGCAGTGTTAAACGCTTGCTAGACAACGACGGTGGAAGCGGGAACTGCAAAAATCTTCTTCGCCATGAGGGCGAGTTTTAGACATACACTCTCATGCATTGAGCACTAATCTAGGACGTCGACTTAGTGGTCTTGAGGACCCACATCTTTAAAAATAGTGCGAGATTCCAAATATATATCTAATTCACTATTAGCTCTACCCCTATGTATTGTATTAGTATATAGTGCACTGCTTTTAGTGCTATTGGGTTATTATAATCTATATCTATGTTAAATTCATAGTTAATAAAATTAGATTCTCTAGTAGAAGCAGAAGTAGAAGTTGAAGTAGAAGTGTTTATTTGATTATCAATATTATATTTTGTTTGATAATCCTTAAAGAGTGCACTTAAGGCTATTTCTATATAGCAAACTTTTTCATACTTTCATAAAATAGGAATCTAAAATTTAACAATCACCACTTAGTTTCCATTTTGGATCTAAGCATTTAGCAAGTAAATGTTATAAGTTGTAATTGTTAACTACTTTTTTCATTCAATTAATAAAACTTAATGTTATATACATACAATGGTTTAAAACACGAACAAAAGTATAATAATAAATACCAGATAATTCAACAGTTGCAGTTTTAAATGATTTAAATAATCTATATGTTCTATACATTGAATAAAAAAAAAGGTAATAAAAACATTTCTACATCAATACAACTTCTAGAAAACTCTACTAAATAATTCTTTTGTTCAAATGTTGAAATTATTATGTCATAAGTCGAGTTCTATCTAGTTGATACATGCATAATAAAATTCGTATATCTAACCTTTTTAGTTGTGACAATATTTTTGTCATTTTTTTTTCTATAACTTATTCATTATGAATCAATTTTATGGCTTGCCTAATTGGTTCTACATATTCATTAAAAAAATATAGAGCATCTTGAACACATAAATTTGAAATATGACATATACATCTAACATAAAAATATTACCAATTAATAATAGGGGCACATGCATCAATTAATGTAGAAATACTAGCAATATTATTAGAGACATTATCAAAATCAACAAAAACTATTTTATTAATTAATTGAATTCATTTAAAACTAGAAAAATAAATTGAGCTATAGCTTGAGCTATATGTGGTGTTGGAAAATCCCTAAATGCAATTAACCGTTTGCTCAACCTCCAACTATTATCTATAAAATGAACCATAATTTCCATATAGAAACTTTATTATATGCATCAGTCCACACATCAGAACAAATAGAAATTTTGTGATTTGAGCGCAATAAATATTCCCTAATTCAACTTTTCTGTGAAAACATTGTCTTCTTATGGATATAGCGAGAGAAGTTCTATTTTTTTTAGCGGATTAATTATATGCTTGTTTTACTCTATATTCATATTCATTGTTGCCAAATATATTAAAAGGCAAATGTGGCATAGTACCATATCTAGCCATAATATTAGTTGTATGTTTGTGGTCATATTTAAAAAAAAAGAAGGCGTACTCGATTGTGATAAACTCATATAGGCGGCGTCGTGTTGATAGGTTAGATGAGTTTGGGTTAAGCCATACCCAAATTCGAACGTCTAGCATTTCTCCATGTGCCGAATGAATGTACGATATTCTCCTCCGTGTGTAAACTTGTACAACGATTTGCAATAGTTGCAGTACACAATGAATTTCTTCAGACCATCAGGACTACAATCGGACTGTTTATATTCCACCTTCTAAAAATGTTTGACGAAAATGTTGGATGTCTTAGATAATTCCTTTGGCAGCGGTGATGGTGGTGACATTTCTTATTCTTCTTCATCAGCCGAATATTGACATTCTTCATCTATACATCATTGAGATAAAGAAATTGGTTGTTGAACCTCTTCGATTGATAGGAAATTGAAGTCGTCGGGACTCATGTAGGAAAATGGGTTGGAAATTTCTTGGGAGTTGTTGGGGTTGTTCATGTTCAAGCCCACTAGGGAACCGACTGCAGGATATTCCTCCTCCTACAAACATGTAATGTATTGAATTATTAATCCAATTGAGTATGTAGATTACCATTATTGATTAATTATAATTGAAAATCACATAAATTTAACAATTTCTTCTAATTTACCTACCTACGAGTAAAAACTTGTTTAGATAAAAAATTGAGTTGATCTTAGCCACTCGGTATGAGTGTCTCCTTGACCTTGGACGGGGACATCACTTTGATTTGGTGTAACAACTTTACCCTTATCACCACGGTTAGAATGAGAAGATGACATTAATATTGTAAATGTGATGTAAATATATAAATATAAATGATATAGAAAATTTTGAGAGGAAATGAATTTAGAAGTTGAAACTTGGTTTCGAGAGATAAGTAAACTTAGTTAATTAGTAAGCACAATTCCGCAAAAAAAAGTAGAAAGACAATAGAGTATAGAGAGAGAGAAAAAAATTGGGAGGTAAGAAGTGAGACTTATTGTTAATACAAGAGGTGTGATTTGTTTGAGGACGAGGGGGGCATTTATATATAAAAATGAGTGGGAAAATTTAAATTTGAAATCAAAATAAAAAAAAGAAATTGAATTCGGCTAATTTTTTTACAGAAAACCGCTAGTTTTGCTGCAAAAAATTGACCTACGTTTGAATTCTAACCCCTAGCCTCTGCTGCTCCTCGAGAACCGACATATTACTTTTGATTTTGTCAGAAACTGTCGGTTTTCCGATGGAAACCACCCATTTTCTGACAGAACCCGCCGGTTTCGGACTGAAAAAGATCGGGTAGGCATGCCACTTACATGCACTCACTATTCTCGCAGTTAACCCCTAAACTGGTGGTTCTGATCTACCGGTTAACCACTGATCATGATTCAAAGCCACCCATAACCGTAACAGGCATGTTGGAACCGTTATACCTATTCCGGTTTAACCGCAGAATGCCTATTATGGTTAAAAAATTAGAACTTGCGGTCCTATTCATGGGCGAACCGACTATCCGGTTAAAAAATGAGAATCCCTATTCCTATCAGGTCAATTTTGGTTATCAGTACAACAGATATACATGCATGTACCTTTTGAAACCTAAAAAGGATGTTTGTAATGTTTTCAAACTGATTGGGTAGGAGAATATAAGGGATTGACAAGTTTTCTACAGAATGAAGAGATTCATCATCTGATACCTTGTCCTTATACCCCTCAACAAAATGGTTTGGCAGAAAGGAAACTTAGACATATTCTTGAGATGAGGCTAACTTTTCTTGATTAAGTTGGGTTACCAATTGAATTTTGGGATGATCTTTTTTGTCACAGCCTCATTTCTCATCAATCGCATCCCCACCAAAACCATCAAATTTTCAACACCATATGAAAAAACTGAGGTGGTTGTCATTAGCACACGCAAACTAAATTTATAGCGATGCCCTCACAATGATATAGCGAGTTGCTAAGTACAAGGTAGATCCGCAGGGAGTTGATAAGTGTTTCCTCATTGTCTATCCAAAGTGTTGCAAAATATAACTGAAACTAAACAGAGAACTTGATCACATAAACATACGACTTGGTCTAGGACTTGACTTGTTAAGCATTGACTCTTATTCGGTCATCAATGCATAGATTTTTACCACATGCTCATGTCTACGGCTATGGACAATGAATGCTAAATTCCTTTTTTAATCGTCATACCCTCGACAATCCCCTTCTTCATCCATTCTTTCTTATTAGAGGTATATCACTCCCTTTCCTGGTCATCAAGAAGTATTTGCTCTACACGAACCCGTAATGGACTTCTAACGTATGCCCTCAGTCATACACCTTCTACCCCTGTAAGTCAATCTTAATTATGTAGCAACATGATCATACACATCTAGGCCTAATTTATTTGTAATCTAAACTCCTTAACCAATTGTTGATCAGGCAATCAATTAAGTTACTTACACCGTTTGGAATCAGACCTAACATTTCGAGAACACAAACATGCAATTATGACTACGCGAATTAGACCGCACGAATATATAGGTTCTTGCTCAACTTGTCGTTGCCTAGATCATGCTTATAATAAAGAAATGGAGACAAGAAATAAAGGAGAACATAAAAAAACTTGAATTAAAATACGGAATACTTTAGGGAAACTGCCTGACACAAACTAGAACAAAAATTAAACTTCTATGCCCTGGGGGACTTGTTTTTTTACTATGCTACTCTAACAAAAGGAAATTATCACTGATGAAAGAGAAAGAGACCAACTCGCCCATTTTTTATAGGCACTTGGCTATGGGATGTTTGGAGGATTCGGCCCATGATTCAGGCTCGGTGCTAGAGTTGGCCTCAAGATTGCCATGTATATCTTATTGCCATCTTCATCTCCTGTGCCAGATCCTTACCTTAACTGCTGGGTTATGTTTATCTTGAATCTCGCCCGATAGTGAAGATTAGATTTCCTTCCTTATCTGATTCTTTGGATAAGAATTAACATCACTCTGCTCATAGCATTCATCCACTATGGTCAATTTCCAGCTTTATTTCTTTGTTCTTCTTTCCTCCTTTCTAACCTCCGATCCAGCCACAACTGCTTCTACTTCAGAGTTGATTTCCGCAACATATTTTGGTTAGGCTTGCACTTCATCCCAACTTCTCGTCCAATACTTACTACTCTGCCTAGCGCGGGTTCTGCCTCAAAAGGTGTGCATTTCACCTTCCATCGAATACTTTGGTCATCAAGACATAAATCTTTCGATTTTAATCCAAAAGCTACCTCCTTTGCCCATACCTGCTATGTTGCCCAAATGTGTCCTCCCAGACACTGAATGTACACAGATGACACAAAAAATGACTCGACCTAGACACTCTAAAAGCACAAAAAATGGGCTCGTCACTTACCTCAAGATAAGACCCTTGTCGGTTGCACTTGAGTTTTTAAATTAAGGAAACATGTAGATGGTTCCGTTGCTAGGCTTAAAGATCGATTGGTAGCTTAAGGTTTATCTCTAGAACCTAGTTTTTGGAAAAATAATTTATTATACGAAACCTAGTCGCTTGCAATTTATTCCAGTATAATGAATAATGTTTTTTAACTAGACCACTCTTGGTAAAAAAAAATATTAATTAATTAAAGCGAGCAACAGACTTAAATTAATTAATGGATATTAGAATCTTAATTATGGGAAATAAATTAATTAAAAAGGATGTCCAGATTATTCGTAATTTGAATTTAGACGGATAGGTCAATATAAATTTCTATAGTGGTCCAAATTGATATTCTATTGAGTTTGAATTAAATTAGGGCTCAATTTAATTAGTAAAAGCCCAATAGGGAGACCCAATCCAAATTCATTTGATCCCTAGCATAGCCCATTTCATATTCTATAAATATGGGAGTGGAAAATTAAGTTTATTAAGTCAATTGCATAAGAAACACGCAATGCTTGTTTTCTCTCTGTTCCATCTCTATTTATTTTCTTCTCCACTCCAGCCTATAGGGTTTCATAGAATATAGATCACCCTATATTCAGACCCTGAATTTGGATAATAGACTAGAAGATTCGAGGTAGAATAGTGGACCCAGAATTTGGTAATAGGCTAGAAGATTCGAGGTAGAATATTGGACGAGTGGTGGGAGTTGCAAGCCCTCGTCTAAAAACAGAAAATCTGCAATTAAAAGTTATGATTCGAACTCTTAGATATAATGATCGAGGATTTCAAATTATTTAATTGTCAATTTGTGTTCTAGGCACATTTAATTTGAATTGCTGGATAATTAAATTTTAAAGACTCTGATGTTTCGAATTCAATTTGCTTTTCCTGGGTAATCTGCAGCTGTGCATGCTTTTCAGATAAATTTTGCGTGAATTTAATTTCTGCAATTAATCTGAATTTGCTTGGAATTGAATGCAATTAAACTTATTTTCGTTCTAGTCATGTTTTTCGAGAATGGTAAACCCACGGGAGTTGATCGTGGTATATTATGATGTTTTTCAAATCAAATGAAGAACACAAAGAACAGAGCGCCGGACACCCCAAGGAGGCAGAGGCGGCGAAAAACGGCGAAAAACACCCCTAGGGTTTGTGATTCAGGTTGGTCAAGAGGTTGTCTTTTATGTGAATTACAAGGCAAATCTGGAGTCGATCGATGACGGGGCAAACCTATGGCTTGCTTGGTCTGAGAAGAGCCTAACAGGACCAGTAGGGTGGCCGGTGACGGCGTGAATCGGTGAAAAATGCGTCGCAGCAGGCTAGGGTGAATCTTCGGCCGTTGGCTGTGGCCTGGTCCTAGATTCATTTAGGACCGGTTGCCATCGTCCAATGTCTTCCGAAGTGGAAGAATTTTGCCGGTGAAAGTCACGGCCGCTAGGGCTTGAAATCATGATTTAAACCACGTTGGTTCAAGCCCAATTTTCAGTGATCGTCCATGATTAAAGCGGGTTCACCTTAGGGCTTTTGAAGACCATGGAATGAGCTTCAAAATCCATGTGGTGGCACGCCTCGAAAACGGTGGTGGCCGGAGCATTTCGGGTTTCAAGCGGCGCGACTGTTTCGAGCGAGCGCTCAATGGTTTCCAGAACAAATTCACGGCGACGGAAAACATTATAAGGCCTTTTAAGCCCTTGGTATAGGCTAAAAAAGCCCTCTACTTTATGTCCATGACTTGTACCGGAGCTGGCGTAATTTCACGTTTAAGCCGGTGGCACCCATTCGCGAGAACATGTGGTTTTTATCGATGAAACTCACGGATTTCGTGGCTGTTTTTTGTCCAATTGGCGACGCCAATATGCCGCACTTGGCTAGACGCATTGATCCTTGGTGGTGGTCGAAACCTCCGTCGTCTGTGGCGGCGAAATTAGACGGCAAGGATTACTAGGGTTTTGTGGCGCGTGGCAGACGTTTTCCGGTTGAATTGCCGACGACGGAGGAGTCCGAAATTTTTTAATAACTTTGAATTTTTAATTCGATTTTTTTAAAATCTCCAAAAAAAAATTTAATTATCATGTTTTCGGTATTGATTTGCCAAATGTAAATGGGTTGTAATTTATTTTATTATCCGTTTTATTTTTGGCAATTTTCATCTGTGTTTTAAGTGTATTAATTGCTCTTATATGCTTATGTGATAATTATGCAAAAACCAGATTTAAAATGATTAAGCGACAATTATTGATAAGTCGATAATGTAGTATGTTTATTCAGTCATGTAGTTAGTTGAAACGTGTGTTTGAGGGTCGTTAATGCATGAATTCTCTATCAATTGGTTATTTTTATATGGTTTGCTGAGATTCTACAGATAAGGCAGAAATTCGGCCTGTTGGAGCGAAAGGTAAGGAAAATACGGGTTAGAAGATAAAGGAAAGCACCACCAGACCGGGTGGAGCCGTAGCACAAGCCACCCGACCGGATAAGCCTGCCAAGAGGGTCCAGAGACTCCCACCCGGCCACGTGGGATGTGGCTACAAGGCCACCCGACGGGGTGGGCATCGAACATACTCTAGAGAGTCACACCCGACCGGGTAGGACGTGCCCACATGTGGTACCCAGCCGGGTGAAACGGCGGAAGCTATCCAGAGAATTCTACCCGGCCGGGTGGTTGCCGACCACCTAAGCTACCCGGGGTGTCGACGCGGCAGCCTTCCAGAGACTTCTACCCGGCCGGTGGTTTCCGATCACCTAAGCTACCCGGCCCGGTGCATCCGGCGGCGCACAAGTAGAGCCCTAGCCTAGACCCAATCAAGCCCATATCTATTTAAACCCCTCAAATGCACGAAATTGGGGTACCAGCCCCCATTTTTTGCTGAGATTTTCACACACACACACAAGAGAAGAAGAAGAGAAGAAGAAGAGAAGAGAAGTGAAGAGAAGATTGAAGACTTTGAAGTGAAGATTGTTGTAAAGCTTACTTCGGGGTGTATCAAATCAAACTCATGTTTTCCTTATCACTTGATTTTCCTTTGTTAGAAAACATGATAGGCTAGTTCATTTTCTTTTCCTTGGGTGAAAACACTTTGTGATTTATGTAGTTTTATGATTAAATTCCATGTTGAGACCTTGATTGTTTTTGGTTATTCTTGTGTTTATTACTTTCTTGGGTTGATCATCTAATGAAAGATATTTTGGTGTTATTACAACAATCAAAAGATGAGTGGTAACACTTGGAAATAGGAATAATCAACACATTAATATTTTGGATTGAGAAATTTGAAGTTAGTGTGAGGGCTAAAAATCTGTTGTGCTATTTGGAGTTCTTATCAAATGCTTTAAGGACACTTAGGTGTTTGGTTTGTAATCTACGAGTTAATTACTTCGAAAGAAGATTTAGCTTAGAAATAGTGATTGCCTTAGTATATCTTGAGTCACAATTCAAAAAGGAATTTAGGATTATGCCTACATGAATTACATGGTTGTTGGATCCTTAGGATTAGCCCGTTTATTCCTCATTTCTTCGACATCTTTTGTGTTTCTCATTTAGTTTATGCTTTATGTCTTAATTTGTGAACTCTTGCATGTTTGCTCAGTGAAATCCATATATTGAAATTCGGTGTTTAAATAGTGACTGATTTAGAATCATAATACTTAGGATTAGTACAATAGTTTCTGTAGGATACAATACTCTTGCTTGCCCTTTACTATAATATCCTTGTACACTTGCAAGTATAAGTCGATTAAATTAGGACGAGTCAAGTTTTTGGCGCCGTTTCCGGGGACTATTTTACTACATTTCTAATATTTTGATAAAAATTGAAATTGTTAATTTAAACTGTTTTAAATTTATTTTTTCTTTTTTTTTTCCTTTTTTTTCCTTTTACCTTTCATTCTTACTTCTGACCTAACCTGTGCTTGTTGTCTTGTTGATATAGGTTTGCATGCGCACACGCTCTAAAGGGCAACCAGAAGAGCCTATTGATTGAGAAATCGAAGCATCTTGTCGACGCACAAACGCACCAAGAAATAGGATGGGAGCTCAGTTAATACCCGAGCAAGTGATGTTCCAACTTCAAGCTCAACTGCAGCAAGTTCAATAACAACTTGCCGATCAAGAAGCGGCTCGACAGAGAGCTGAGGGAATTTCTATTAGGGAATTGTTTGCTCATGCAGGGGTACGAGAAAAACTCATTGGTCCAGGGATAGATGCCAATAATTTCTAACTCAAGCCGACACTCATATCCATGGTCCAACAGAGTCAATATGGGTGAAGAGCCATCGAGGATCCAAATATGCACTTGGCACAATTCCTAGAGATTTCTAACACTGTCAAGCTTAATGGAGTCCAAGATGACACCATCCGAATGCGCCTATTCCCAT
>JAYDZE010385581.1:0-17138 GCA_034509125.1 Monilaria moniliformis
ACCACCGGCGCCGCCGCCGGTGGTGGCGGTGCTCTCATCCTCCACCTTCACCTTCACACCTTCCATTCACCAGAAAACAACCCTTTTTCGCCCTTGATTTCTTGTTAATTTTGCGAGCTCAAACTGTAGTCCGTAGTCACTCTCTCTCACTCTTGCAGTTGTCGAAAGTTGAGCAGAGAGGAGAGAGAGTCATTATATATCGTTGTTGTGAGAAGGTTCTAGAGACTGCCAGCTATATTGAGACTTTTTCTATGATATTTCTTTTTAATATTTTTTTAGAAATAGTTACTGTTAATGCAGCAAATATCCGAGAAATTAATGTGGCATCAGTGATGATCTTCAAACTTCTCGAGATTTACAGAAATGTTAAGAAAATTCTTGAGATTAAAGGATGGATTAGACTGCGATTAACGGTTTCATAGTTAAGAAAATTATTATGCGAATTTCTTTTTTTAGGATAAATATTCAAAAATCAGTTGATAGACCACTTTCGACTTTTTAGCACCATTTTGTCTAAAGCCGAAAAGAGATTAGGCCAATTTTTGTTATAACCTTTTTTAGTAATTAGAGTTGCAATAAATTGAATGGTGACTTTTTCCAATACAAATTTAAATTTAAGAAACACGTTTCTTCTACTTCTAATTGTGCTCTAATTTACTCCGATGCTCTATTTATTAAATCAGTGTTATGAAAATAAGATCGGAACGTGCGTTTTGAATTTTCTTTTCTAATAAATTTGGATTAAGTATTGAAAAAAATAGTACAATTTATACTCAAATTTGTAATGATAAAAATGATATTTGGTCATTAGGAAAAGTTAGAGATACTGTAATTGCAAGAACTAAAAACATATTGTGTAACTATAACATATAAAGAATGTGTCATGATATAACTTGGAGAGACCAAAATATGATAGTAGGAAGATGTATAAATATAAATTTGACATGTAACACATAATTTCCCTTATATATGTATTATAAATGTAGCATTTCTCTTGTGAGGTATATATATATATATATATATATAGAGAGAGAGAGAGAGAGAATTCTCTTGTGAGTATTGAAATTATTATTATTATGTAAGGAGGTGCTCAAAATCATATTATATCAGTGGCCCATCCATTGAACTTAATGGGCTATAACGCCAAGTATCCATTTTGTGTAAATTATATATCAAATTGGGCCTCGGGAATTATGTGACATGTCTTTTATAAAAAAAAAATATGGGTATTATTTATTGTTTATATAGTATATATATACTATTAAAGTCTATTTAAACACATGTGTGTGCGTGTGTGTGTGAAATTTTGAACCATTTGATGTGTAGGGTTTGTAGTGTGGTTACTGGGTCTCTGGCTTGTTTAGACATAATTTAACAAGGGTGATAGAAATATTTACAGAGTCAGTAAAAGAGGGAAAATATATATAAAAAATAAGTAAACTGTAAAACAAAAATAAAACTGACAATTGCAGTTTATATTTTACATGATCTCTGTGCGTTACAGAGTAGTTATTTCTGGTAATACCGTTGAAATGACTTTCGCCAATATATAGGTTGTCTCTGCAAACACAGCTCCAAATAATGAGTGTTTGAGCTGTTGAAGTACCGGTCCGAAATCCGTTTTTTTTTTTTTTTTTTTTTTTTCAGCTCAATCTCACACCAACGTCCACGCACATGGGTGGAGCATAATCTTTTTTGGCTTGAGTTAAATGTTCTAAATTTTAAGATGAAAACTTACATACGTCGGTAAGAGATTTTCCACAATGATTTACATAAAATACTAAAAATTCGAAAATATTATATGAATAAAAAAACTAATTTAGCTTGTTAGGGACTTAACCCTTCTTACTTCTAATTGCATCCGTCAGTGCTCACGTGCATCGAGTGATTCGAACTTCTGATTTAATGGTTAGAGGAAAAATATTCTATCATCTAAATTATGGTTCAGCGTCTTGATGTTGTTTAATTCAATGCATATTTTTCATGATTGAAGGAAAAAAATCTATCACATGAGACAAAAAGTTCAAGATATTGAAATTCTCCAAAATAAAATTTGATATAAATGCCAAAAAAATTATCAGAAATATGTGAAAACACCAATAATAATTCAACAACGCATCAGGGCATCCACGTAAACTTTAATTTGATAGAATTTCAATCCCTCATATACCCAATTCTAAAGTAGGTATGAACCACCAAAAATAATTGAGTGGCACGAGACAACTGTATTTATTACTTTACATCCACCAAAATGACACTTGTCGTAAAAAATACTATACCGTTGCGATTTAATTACCTCGCATGTTGCTTTCGCTGATGTAACACGTGTCTCATTTGGGGCCCACAAATCAATGTCGTGTAGTAATTATTACAGTCTACTTCTGTCTGTATCTTACAGTAATTTTCATCAAACTTCCTCTTTTAAGACTTTGGCGCATTCAAGTTCTCGGTCAACTGGAAGTCTGGAACACAACTCGAATTTTGGTCCGTTGAAATCTGAATAATTGAATCGGTACTATAAGACAAAATAACTTGATCAAATTATAACTAAAATTGGTATCTTTTGAAATTGATTTAGCCATGACAAAATTTGTATGCTCACATCCCCAATTATTAATTAATATAGATAATTATTAATTAAGTAGAGTTTGATCGATTACAATTAGTATTTATTTATCACAAATACATTAATAATAGTAATTTAATTAAACACTAATTAAGACCGTACAAGTGCGACACTTTAATTAGATAATTGATCAATCTTGTTATTAAAACGTGGATCTATTTGATTATAATTTTATTTTAATTTTAAAAAAATACGCTCTCGTACACGCACACAAGAGCGAATATACATAAAAATGGTTTGGAAAGAGATAAAATCGACATTTTATGGTGATAAGAGGTACTAAAATTAAATAATTCAAAAAAATGTAATATAGTGTGGAAAAAAAATTGTTGGTGGTGCTAGAGCCCATTGTATCCACTTACACATATATAATCATACATATTAAATATGTCGAACCTTCAATCTAATTATGAAAAATGTTTCACCAACTGAATTGCGTTTTTCCTGCGTATTTCTCGAGACATCAAATATTGATTGCAAATCATTCTTACTAAAGAAGACTTCATAAATTAATTTATTGTTTATATAAATGTATTTACATTTGTCATAATTGATATTTGACGAGGAATACCACCCTCCCTTTCCCAACCTCGAGCAGTCACAAAGTTTCCCATATATACATCCCACACACCATTTCTCCTCCGCTCACTCACTTCTCCACACCAACCACCGCCTCCGCCGCCGGCAAGAGAAAAAGGGCGAAATACTCCCTCCGCTGCGGCGATATATGCAGGGCCTCCGCCGCTACGCGCTGCTGGGGGACGGTGTCGGCGTCCGCCTCGAGCTGACCCCGACCACCGCCTCACCGCTCTCCATCGACGTCGCCGAGTCCGCCGAGACGCGCATCCGCCGCCTCACCGCCGAGAATCCGGTGATCATCTTCGCGCGCTCCGCCTGCTGCATGTGCCACGTGATGAAGCGCCTCCTCTCCGCCGTCGGCGTCCACCCCACCGTCATCGAGCTGGACGAAGACGAGATCGCCGCCCTCAAACCTCGCGCCTCCGCGCCGGCGCTCTACATCGGCGGCGCGTGCGTCGGCGGGGTGGAGAGCGTGGTGGCGTTGCACTTGAGTAATAGCCTCGTGCCAAAGCTTGTTGAAGTTGGTGTTGTGAGTGAGAGAATTTCTATTAGCTAATTAGGAAATAATGGTAATTGTAGTGCTATTTTAATTTTATAATATTAGGTGAAGAAATAAATAATTAGCCTTTTAGTATTAATATTGTTGTTAGTTTTATTTTATTTTTTAAATTTGGGCAATGGAACGATGAGATTTAATTCTAGATATCTCTGTTACAGACAAAAGATCGTACTGTTTGATGTCTTCGAATGGATCTGCTATTATTAGGTAGTTGTAAAATGTGGAGTTTCCTAGTTAAGGTGATGTTGTGATTAGGGTAACCATTGTGCTTAATTATGATGTAGAAATAAATATATTTGGCATTTCAATTCTCAATTTCACTTTGTTCCCTCTAATTTTATATCATTATATGTTATGAGTTCATATTTTGTGAGATACTTTTCTTTTCTATATGTGTGAATTTAATTTCATTTGCCATTTGGTGACTAATTAATGAGGATGCAAATATTGCATATGTTATTTGTATTTTTCGTTTTACGAGTTAGGTGTGTATTTATATAAGTAAAGTGCATTATTTTGCTAAATATGACACAAAATATTTGTTGTAAAGTCTAAAGTACAAATATGGTAACAAACAAACAAAAGTAACGTTTTCTTGGTACTTCGTTGGTTCCTCAAATAAGGGAGTTGACATTTTTTTGTCCCCTTTCTTAGAAAGAAAATTAAAGGATTATTAGTAACTAAATTATTTTAATTTCAATTTTCTAAACTAATTTAAAAGGAAAGCTATTTAATTATTAATTTATTTTATGAATAAAGCTACATGCCATGATGTAAAATAAATAGCAGACATAGCAGTGGAATTTTCAGTAGAAGATTAAAACTGTGTATTTTAATGCTATTTTATTTCTTTCTTTTTGTCCTTTTTATAGTCTTAATGTGGAACTTAATTCTTGGAATGGATGGTATTGTAATCTAAAAATTATATTTCAATCATTCTGTCAATATTTTTTAAATTGAATTATTCAAGAAATATATGTCGATAACATTGCAGACAATTTATAATAAAAAGAGTGAACTTCAAATTAAATTTATGAAGATGGAAGTTTGTACATTTGCGGTACCTAAAGTTGAAAGTACATATATGAGATATCTGAAGTTGTCCTTTCCTATTTTTTTGCATAATTTTCTTTCCAAATGTCCCTAAACCCTTTAAGGGTATAAAAATACATTTGGATGTCCATTTTATTTCGGCTGACACATGTACTGCATTTGACATCATTTTTTACGGATTTTTATTAATTTGACATAAAACTATGCAAGCTTACTTTTTGCTATTCTCTCACTCTTCAAATATATAAGTAAACTTATTTTCTTCACTACTTTTGATCAACTTTGAAAAGATCAATTACAACTTTCATTTAAGTTTTGCAATTCTCTAATCGATTAACTCGAATTAAAATATACTTAAAAAATAATTTTCGCAAAAGTAAGGTAATATTCGAGTATATATGTACATAAAACAAAAGATATAATGTTTATAGTATTTTTCTTTATGTCCGCATGATGGCACAAATAACATTGATCGAATGTCCACCATTCTTTTTTATGGAAAAAAAATCATTTATGCCTTTATATTAATATTTAGAGTAAAGAATGTCCCAGCATTGATGGAGGAATACTATATACCTTTTTGTATTTATTGGTAAATATCTGAGACAAATTTGGGATCAGATTTGCTTCTTACATGAACTTTAATAACTTTCGCTCCATTGCCAACAAACTTTTGAGTGTTGACTAAGAAATAGTGAAGTATTTGTCTATTTTTATTATTGCTCTAATTATTGTACATTTTGTTAATTAAATTATTGCACTTTTTTTAAATATTGTTTCGATGTAAATTAATATAGGAAGATATACATAATACAAATATTATTTACAAATATTATTCATATACATGAATGTGCAAATTAATAGAAATCAAATATTTACTTTTGTCAATTTGATACGTAAACAAAAAATTTCCAGAGATATCTATTGTCGGCAATTGTCTTCAATTTAAAATTTGCAACTACTTTTTTTTCCTTGTCAGCAAAACCAAGTAATATAGTGAGAGAGAGAGAGAGAGAGATGTTGTGACTAGAAATTGGAGTAAAATTCACGATTTATTATTTTATTTACATTTAACCCTGAAAAGAGACATTCCATCGAATTTACTAAATTCCAATAAAACCTGGACAACGGCGATGACTAAAAAGGATAGATGGAGAGGAAAAGTTCTACCTTTAAATAATAATTGGAAATAAAGATTCCATTAGCGATTACTTTAACTAAATTTATTGCAAAAAGAGAAAAGCCAAGTCTATAAAAACATGATTCTTTATCAATTGTTCTTATTGAAAGTGACAAAAAAGAATTTATTAGGGAGTACGATTTATACCATGCATGATCGTCACATTCCATAATATGTCAAGAATTACTTAATTATATTTTAATATTATGAAGTATATTATATAAAGAGCACATGCAACGCTATATTAGAATATTTTTGTTGGTGGAGTGAGTGATTTTGTAATTGAACGGCAAATAATTATCTTAAAGAAAATTACCTTTGGAATGATAATAAATTTTATAGGGAGGTGAATAAAAAGTGAAAATTATCTTGAAGAAAGTAAAGTGATAAATACCATTGAACTAGATAAAAAAAAAATACCAATCTTAAGGAAAATAATCATATTTATAAGGATTAATTATCGAATTTATTCCGATTTTATTAAAATTATATCTCATTATTTAAAATTTATCAATTTTATCCTAATTTTTTATAATTTGTATCAATTTTATCATCAGAATTTTACTACGGTTGAGTCCTGACACGACGTATGGGATGATAACCTATTATGTTGCTCCGAAAAATAAGTTAAATATGTTGCTCTAAAAAACGATTAATAAAATTGATACAAGTTAGAAAGTTATGAATAAAATTAATATGTTGAAAAGATTAGGATACAATTGCTAAAGGTTGAGATAAAATTTGTAAATTTTAAAGATTGTAATAGATTTGATAAAATCACTAAAGCTTGGGATATATTCGATCATTAATCCTATTTACAAATCATACGGATTCAGATCGAACTGAATCCGTCCGCATGGTACATCCCGCCGATAGGAGTCTACAAAAATTGGTGCTAAACATGGGCCTTCCATACAACATCAGTTATCTATTTATCATTACTAGAGAAAGAGCTGAAGCTAAAGTTGATAATTCTCCAAGAATGCCTAACCCCACTTGAAAAATCTTTCCAGATTTAGGGCAAAAAGAAGATGGGATATAAAGTTCCATTATAAGAGGGAGATATCAACTCCCACTTCATGTCAATGGTTCACACAACAATAAACCACTTACCCTATCTCTCCAAGAATCCGAATACTGTGTGCTACTGTGTGTAAGTATGTTGTAATTAAATATTGGGAGTGTTCGTATATAATTATTGAGGAATAATATTATTTATCAAAGGTTGATTAATTTATTCCATATATGTATAAAAAAGGTGAGCCTTGCTAGAAAAACTTGATGCATCAGTCTCAGAAATGTTAATTTATAGTAGTTGAATGGTACGTAAAAACTATGACTTTAATAGTATATGAATATATGAAAATTAATATAATATGAATAAATAAAATACAAGTATAAATATAAATAAATATATAGATATATATTTAATTACAAAACGATCACTTAGAATTTAAAATAAGTAAGATTAATATAATATGAAAATTCATAAAAATGAAAATAGTAATAGTGATACAAGTTAAAAACTTTATTGATAGTCTTTTAGAATCATATTTAAAAGACATAAGTATTTTCTCTCTCTTAAAAGTCTAAAAATATGGTGTATCGTGTATAGAGCATTCTCCATCACACCCTTAAATGATTGGTGTATGTCCTCTACTCCTCTCTCTCCAAAAAAAAGAAGGGAGAGAGAAAATATGTCCCACCATCAATATAGGAAATGGAATCTCACATGCCAACCATTTATAGGTGAGCCACCAAAATAAGTGATCCCAAAGCAAGAGAATCTAACTTCTTAAACTCATAAGAATCTCCAAGTGAGGAATCCAAACAAGGTATGATGATTCAACCACCTAATCATTCAAAAAGAATTAATTGGAAGTGTATTTTAACACCCCCCACCCCACCCCACCTAACATATATAAAGCCTCTAATCTCATGTCATAGCTTAAGTCATGTTTGGTTTGGCCTCTTTTTGGGGTTTCTACTTTAATAATGTTTCTTTTTGCCCTAATTGTTCCCTAACTTTTCAATGTTTGATCTCATAAAATGCTTAAATATTACATCATATACAATATATTAACCAACCAAAGAACTATCTCATGAAACAATTTACCAGAAAAAATTCCCAGAAATTCTAATTTTCTATTCAAGAATCCAAAAATTACTCTTGTATAGCCACAAATGGCCAAGAATTACAACAAGGCTTCTACACATTATACTCAACCTTCTATGTTCCACCTTTTTTCTAGGTGACTAGAGAAACCCGCAGCCACCACTCGGAAGATACGACGTGGGACTTTCGGCACTCTACACCAAGTTCAGACTTATGTGTAGATGAGCAAAAATTCAAACAATAAACCTTCCTACAATCCTGCCAAATTCATAAATTTCTTGATCTCATCATACAAAACCAAAACAGCTGCAGCGCCTGTGCTCCTAAAAATATTCGAGATCATGCCGCGATAAAACGAGACGAAACCTTCGACCTTGTATATCGTCCTCCAGCAATCGAACGTCGTCGTGTACATCGGATTCTCCGTGCCAGACTGCATCATCATCCGCCTCCGCACCGTGTCGAGCGGGTACGACAGCATCCCGGCGGCCGTCGTCACTGCCTGGGCTGCGGCCCAGCGCTTCCACAGCACGACATCCGAGCCGGACTCCTCGGCCATCATCTCTTTCACGGTGTCGAACCCGCCAAAGTATAGGCCCCGGTGGACGACCATGCCCTGTAGAGAGGCCGGGAGGCCCTTGTAGACGCCCTGGACTCCGTCTTTTCTATATACAGTGCTTAGGAAATGGCCAATGCCTCTGAACTGGCGAGTCTCCGTTCTTCCGAGATCAGCAGCGAGGCAGGTGTGGGCTATGTCGAGCGGATAGATGATGATCAGCGTCGTGCAGCCTGCTGCGGATCCGGCGAGGAAGTTGGCAGACGGCCCGGAAAGAAGACTGCCTTCCCGTGAGTTCCCGCGCAGAATGTTCCTATACAGATCCTATGACAAGATAACAGAAAAATCAAGTCAGCAACAGAATGTTCCTATACAGATCCTATCACCAGATAACAGAAAAATCAAGTCCGCAACGAGATGTTTATCCTTAGACACGATATACGAATAATGCTTTCGTTGGCCAGACTCGTTAGTTTCAACCATATCGAGATCAGACAACATAAATGATCAAATGTGAAATCTTAATATTAATCAACAGAAATTATGTAGACTTGGTAATCAAGACTAAATCATAACGTTTGTTCGTAATGTTTTCCAGATCCCTTTACTGCAATCCAACAAATAATGAGAAGGAAGTCTGTGATGGCATACTTTAAGTTGTTCAGATACAACCCATAAGTCGATTCTCTAACTCCAAGGGAAGCTAATTTAAGTTGCTCACCGCATTATAGTTGGTTTTTACGGGTTTTGAGCCTAAACACAAGAAGCAAATACTTTCAGCTAAGCAGTAGGCATGTAAAAACATAGGAGTATTGATTAGTGAATTGATGCGAGTCCTGCCTTAAACCTACAAAAAGTTTTGGACCTGAAATCACATTCCATCATGCGACATAAAATCTTATAGAATGAACAGCCTTGATTACCTCAACAATCATACTACAAGAAGCACCTAACTGTTAACTTTCTCAAAATCCACCAGTTTAAGATCAAGCTAAAATGATCAACCAAACGTTCACCTTTCCACAGACACTTGTCAGATTAGGACAGAAAACTGCTCTCCCTCTCCCTCTCAAAAAACCCTTCTAAGTATAGATCCCTTATGCACAATGCTGGGGAACAGGAAAAAAAGAGGAAATCAATTTACTTTTGAATGAATTATACAGATCACTTCATTCGCCCTGCAATAAATATATTGATTAGCTCGTCAAAAAAGACCTAAAATCGCTGCACTGCCAGCCATTTCAGAAATTACATTGCCAAGCCTATCGCCCATACAATATTAACCTTATGAAAATCGCTTATAGGAGTCACCAATCACCAATTACCTAATGAGCTATGTGGTTCTAACCCAATTCATTAGTTTTCTTACCCTTAACAAGCACCTCAAAGGAATACCTCATATTTCATCATATTATAAGAAAAACGCATTCCTGTACATATCTACGGCCTTGCCATCTAACTGCACGCAGATATTCTATCCATCGAGTTCAATATTTATTCGCTAACCACGCCCAAACGCTACCCCGCCCATTTCACAACTACCATTTCCTCCAAGCAACATAACCGAACAACTAAAACACTCTCAAGCACAACATCTCCACTAATCACAAACCAAAAAACCTATTCAACACATATCAAACAATAAACAAGAAAAATCCATCACCATGATCTCATCAGTCATCAACACTCCCCCCACAAAGTTCTTTCATCAATCCCTAATCCAAATTCTTGATTCCACACATCACAAAAAGCTCAACACAAACCATTTCACAATTCACACCAACCATTCATCAATTCTTGAAAATCAATCCAAACCAAATTAGACACCAAACAAAACAACAACAACAAAAAAATGAAAACTTACTCTCTCTTACCTTGAGAGAGAAATTAAGGGCAACAGAGGGATAGTATCTGATCACACTGCTGCCATTCCCTCTCCACAGAGACAAAACCCCTTCCTCTTTAATGGTACGGGCAATGCAATCAATCATGCCTCTAAACCTCCGGTGGCGGCCGCCGGCCAAGATCGCCGCATTACTCTCCTGCGTCTGCAGCAGCAGCTTCGCCCTCTCTATCGGGGCCACAATCGTGTGCACCACGCCCCCCATAAGCGCCCCCGCAGTCAGATCCCTGTGGAAACTGCTCAGACACGTCGGTGGCCCAGATTCTCTCCTATCACCGCCTCCCCCGCCTCGCCGTCGTCCGCCGCCCCCACCGCCATTATTCCCTCGAAGCAAGAAAAGATTCAATTTTCCCACCTTTTCTCCGCGTTTCTCGAAGGGGACTGATTATAATTTGTATTGCTTCCTGGAATCAAATTCTGCGCTGCGTTCTCGATTGTGGGGAACTCAAGCTAACTCGCGAAATTGGCTTTCGTGATTCTGTTGCATGATTTTTTTATCTTTCTCTTGAAAACAAATTCAAGAAAAGTGGTCGCTTTTGATTCCCCCCTTTACTTTTGGGTTTCCTTTTTACATATATTTATGGCAGAAACAACTTTTTTCCTTTTCTTTTTCACCCTTTTTCTTGGTTTTTCGTCTTCCCTGTTTTCGATTTATAAGTAGATTTCATCTTATATTGGCAACGGAAATTGGAGCGGGCGGCGCGCTGTAGTTCTTGACAATATTTGTAAATTTAAATACTATATATATAGATATATATATATATATCTAAAACCATAGCCCATGTGATTTAAGATCAAAGAAGCCACAACTCTTTTAATAAAATTACCACAGAAGTTTAGTTTATGACCAAATTTTGAAGAGAGGTTACCAAAAGTGCCAAAAATGTAGAAGATTTTCCAGAGAGTAGACAATAATCATCGACGATATTTATCTTAATTTTTATATATCATAAAATTTAGTAATTATTTTAATAAATTGTCGCTGACCTTGTCACAGCTTACAAAGTTTTTTTAGAAATATAGTTTGAAAAGGGTCATGATACATTATTTTAAGAAGAAAATATTGATATAATAACTATAAAAAATACAAAAAAGAGGCGTGGCGGGAACCGAAAATCCACGTCGGATACAAAGATTGGGAAGTGGCGCATATATTAATGTTTATTATTGGCCGCAATTTATCAATTTATTTATTTATTTATCAAAGTGGAGCCGTAAATATTTTAAATTCTTTTTCAAAGAATAATTAACTTTTGCGAGATTATTTATTACCATAGCTTTGAAACATATATTAGCAGTCATTGTCAATTCCTACAATAAGTGACACAACACTAAAAGCACCATCAATGAATGTAGTGAAAAAACAATCGCTCAAAGATGCCAAATTCGGATGGTTAATTTATCATCAGCACTCGACAGATTTTTCGGAGAAATACGAGATGTAGCACGAATATGATCTTTTATGTTCGTGTTTTTTCTCAACTAAACGAGGACTTTCTCCGCGTGTGAACTTGCACGAGATGAGCTCTCGTCATGCTCCAAGCTTCGAGCCTCGAAATCGTGACACTCTTTGAGCCATTGTTGAATGCGTAGATGTGAGAGTTGTTGCAAGCGACTGATTTTGGATAAACTCTTGAAGTGATGCAGCTCTTCCCTTTCCCACCAAAACTCTCCACTATGGAATGGTCCACCTACACAAAGCATATTTTTGTGACATGTATAATGATGATGTCACAAAATATGAGACTAGAACATGGAATGAGACTAGAGCTGTCAAACCAGGCCCGGCCTCGGCCCAAAACGATGGGAGGGTCGGGCTATGTATTCTTAAGCTCGAGAAAATGAATTGGCTCGATGGACTTGTGGTTGGACGGATTGGCCCGAAAATTCGAGCATCCAATAGACCGCGCTTTTAGTGGCCCAAAAAAATCGGAATGAATCCATACCAGCCCGAAAACAGTAATGGCCCAAAGGGATCTAGGAGGGAATAGAGAACCCCACCATGTAAACTAAAAAACACACCAAGACTATCAATGTAGTTTCTCATCAAGAAGACATGCACCACCAGTTTCTATCAATTGTTTCAAATCCAAGATTATAAAGATTGATTCTCAGAGAACATACCAGAGTCCTTAGGGAGATTTCTTGATCAAGATCTACGTCAAGAAACGACCCGAAAATCGCCTCTTTCACCGGAGTCTGCAGTGAAGATCTGTTGGAAATATTGTGGTTTGCAGGTCAAAAAACATCAAACTTTTTTTTTTGAGTTCATGAAACAAGAAACTCATATACCTGCTCTGATCACTGCACATGAGCACAACATGCTTCTTGTTTCGCCTAAAAATCCGAAAAAACACAGCAGTTTGCTCTGTCAAGTTGTCCGAGGCCAAGACTAGCAACCCAAATGGCCCAAATACTCCCTCCACTGATGCATTCTTTTGTCTGCAGAGCAGCTGTGGATCGAGCAATCCTTCATCAATCAGCTCAACGCCCTCCAGATTTGGAACACGGAACGAGACTTCTACATCAGCCTATGCCAGAGAGCACAGCAGAATCAGACAGCAAAATGTGCCTCTTATATGTATCAAAATCACATATCTTGTTGTGTTATGTGATGAAATGAAACATGAGATTGAAACGAGCAAGTAGTTATACCTGTGAAGCTGTGATGCCTCCAATCTCCAACACACTCCCACTCTCAATCTCCTTGTTCTCTAATGCAACTTTTTCGCCACGAAGCTCTTCAACTTCTTCGATAGGCCATTGTATCAACTGTTTCTGATCTTCATCAAGCAAAACACTTCTTGGGAATGACTGCAGAGAGAGAGAGAAATAGAGAGAAACACTCTTGAGAGAGATGGCCTTTTCAAGATTTCAAGCTTCATTACATGTAAAAAAACACCGTTTACCATTAAACCAGACCACCCTCGCTCAACATCATCAGCCTCACTATCAGCCTCAGTCACCCACCCCCACAGCACCCTCCGTTTCTTGGCATCATCGTAGAACGTCTTTGAAGCATAGAACACGCCATAATCATACCTCAGCTGCACCACATCATCCATGAAATCAACCCCAATAACACCAAACTCATCCGTTTCAGCATCATAACTCCCTAGCACGTAGTAGTCGTGATCATTGAAGCCCGCCTTCAACACGTGCCTACCATCACCACCAACAGGATAAAAATCAGGACACTCCCACATTACTGTTTTATTCGACTCGTGGAGAGGCCTACCAGCCCTCTCCCACTTCACAAAATCACGGCTTCTATACAAAAGCGCGCATCCATGGCCTCCAAACTGGCTCCCAACAAGCACACGCCAAGAGCCATCTGGCCCCTGCCATGCCGTTGTGGGATCCCTAAAAAAGTCCGGATCAATGCCTTCAACCGGAAGCATCAAAGGGTTATGTGAAGATTTCACCCATTCTCTCAAAAGGGGGTCAGACAAATCTTTAGGGATTGCAAGATTTTGAACTTGTTGCCCTAATAAGTCGCTGCCCGTGTAAAGAATCACAGGCTTGTTTCCCCCTGCAAGAAGAGTGGCTGAACCGGACCAGCAGCCGTTGATGTCATACTTCTCTGTTGGATTGATGGCGGGCTCGAGATGGATCCAGTCAACGAGGTTGTAAGAAACCGAATGTGCCCATGAAATGTTTCCCCATATAGCTGCATATGGATTGTACTGATAGAACAAGTGGTAGACTCCATTGTAGTACATAGGTCCTGTTGTGTAGTGAAACACCAGATGTAAAACGAACCTTAGACATAACGATCTAACATACAAAAATAGAGTAATTAGGTGTTGAAAGCATAAAATTCAGTAGAAACTTTACCATTTGGATCTATACATCTCGAAGTCAAAGAATCACCCCACCATAAAAAAACAAAAACAAAAAAACAAAAAATTAGGATTACAGTGGCAAGAAAAGGTGAGTAAATTAGTAAAAATGGGATTTTGATTTTCCACCATTCATCCAATTTTTGGGTGGTTGGAAATGGAATGCTGTTCTGTATGGCTGTTCATCAAGAATTTTTTCATCTTGGTCAATGCTTCTAACTCCAACTCCATAGCCAATCAAAATAAGCTGTAAAAACAGCATTTTTATCACAGACTTCTTCATATTTTTTCTTTTCCCAGAAAAGGGATCGATATATACAGATTATTTGGGAATAATCAGGGGAAACAGATACTGATATATGTTGATTTGTAGCATTTTTGTGCGTTTGAAAAGTCCAACTTGCAGTAATTAATATACTGGGTTTAATGAATAAAATAATTACTATTGTTGTTGTTAATCCACAAATGTGTGCGAGCACATGTAGTATAAGTCAAGAAATTTTAAATATTTAAGCAAAGCTACATTGGTGGATGGCAAAAGCATTTTTTAAGTCTTGAATTATAATTTTGGTGGGAAGGTCTTATAGTAATATTTTATTTCGGAAGGAACCCTGTTTTTATAGAAAACGAAATAGACATTAATTAAAATGTTATGTTTATATTTATAAAAGAATTCTTTATACGAAAATTTTCATATATTAATATAAAATACACTGGTACATGAATTTATAATTTTGTGCAACATTGTAATTTATGACTTCGTGTATATCATACAAGCATGTAAATATATAATAATAATAATAATTTGCTACTATTTAACATGTATATGATTTTCTTTTACTATCTAAAAAATGGCTATAATTAGATATTTTTTCTTATAAAAATTTGATCAACTCTAATGAATTCAATCGCTGCAACTCTCTAGTCCTCGTTTACTTGGCAAAGAAAAGGAACCCGAAAGGGAAGTATCAGAAGCCGTCCGATTCTAACTGCCGCCAAACCTATGATTGATCGAAGGGCCCGGACTTAACGTCTAACCATCCCCATCAACTCCAGGGGCTGCCACGTGTTGTTTAGTTTTATTGACTGCAGGATTCACCAACTTCCGTATTAATTCCTAAGCTCCATCACACTTACTTAGAGAATCTTTACATCTTTAATGAATTTCAACTTTATATTTTATTTCAATATATGTGTAGATATATAGGAGATAATATCAAACTTAGAAGGAAAAAAATTAGGAGACTTCATAAAATTGAGTACTAGTAATGCCCATCAATACTTAAATTATATCATATTATTGAATATTTAACAAAATGGGTTCCAATTCAATATATATGACACGTGTATTTATAAAAGGTAGTATAGTAAATGGTCAAAACTGCAGTAATGATGTAATTCATATTTTATAGAGACGTGATTTGAACAATCTATTTTTAAATTCAATTAATTAGATTTGTTATTAGTTATGCATTAAATAGGTGGTATCACCTAATATAAAAGTAAAATGAGTTGGCAAACTCATCTTCATTGAGAGGCGACAAATTTTTGAATTTATCAAGGGCTATTTTTTCAAATTTTATCAAATATATTTTAAATTTAAAAAAAAAATAGAAACGGTTTGATATTTGATTTTTTTTTCCGACTATATCACCGAATCTTGAACTCTTTAATTAATATCAATATTAACACATATATTGAAATAAAATATAAAACTTATAAGGCAAAAATTCAAAGAGTACATAAATTTTGAGTAATAGTAATGCCCATCAATACTTAAATTATGTCATTTTATTGCAAATTTAATAAAATCAGCTACAAATTATTGGAGTATTGTTAGTGCAAATATAGCTCGGAAAAAGAAGAACATATACTTCTTGGAATTTAAATACACACACATATATATTATAATCATGATATATGAGTTTTTATATTAAATTCATTTATATAGTCTATTTAAAATTAAATAATTAGCTCAATTTAATCAAATTTATCTAATTATTTAGTATCAAAAGGTACTCCTAATATCTTGGACACTAAAAATCGTATACAATATCCTTGTAATTGTATGAGGCTTAAAAAATAATACTTTTGTGAGGACAAAATTGAAGATAAGCCAAATGTGAAAGAGGTTTTTCCATGCAATATTTCTCTGAACAAAAATATATTATTGAGGCCTTCAGTTCATAGTAGAAAATAAAGATTCCCATTAACACCCTTTATTTTGATCCATTGAATCTCAATCCTCTCCCACTCATTCCCTTCCATACAATCTATAAATCAAGCTGCACTTTTTTTTTTTTAAACGTATTTTCGTAGAGAAAAGATTAGATTTTTATTACCAGAAACCATTGGCTGACACATACTACGTCGTTTTCCTCGAGCTGGTGCCACGTCACCTTCACCCACCACCAGATTTAGAGAGAGAGTGAGAGTGTCAGCAGGGTGATCTCTCAACTACCTATTTCTATTTTAAACCACCCCCGCAAGAGTTAAAAAAAAATGAAATCTTTTTAGTGAGAGAAGCAGAAGCCCAGAGCCTTACACAGGCAAAAGCAAAAAATCTCCGTTTTGCTTGAATTGAATCTCCCTCTCTTTCCCCCCTTCCCCTCTCTCTCTAGAAATGGAGCGCGCGAGGAAGCTAGCGAACAGAGCCATCCTCCGCCGCCTCGTCTCCGAATCGAAGCAGCAGCCATTGCACAAATCCTCACGGTACGTCTCCTC
>JAYDZE010385691.1:0-17137 GCA_034509125.1 Monilaria moniliformis
TTCTTCACGAGAAGGTGGAAGGATTGAGCGCTATTTACACAACTGCAACTTGGAGGTAGAAAAGCTTCTCGTGGAAGATAAAAACCAGAAAAGAACAAAAAAAGGTCATTGACCATTGGTCACAATTTTCCCGCCCAAATGGCATTTATGTAAATTTTCCAAAAACTCGCACATTATATATGTATAGATATGAAAAAAAAAATATTGGTCTGTCAACTTTCTAATCAATATTTCTGTTTATGCAATTATTGTTAAAAAAATTAACACAATAAATCAATCCACCCTTACACACACATGCGAACATATATATATAATATAATCAAATTAATTAGTTTAATCAGTAAAGGTTTGAAGATAATCCATGTCGATATTTTATTAATTTAATTATTTAATTCATGCCTATATAGTATATATTCACCAAATTAGTGCCTGCTACTTTAATATGAATATCTTATAAAAAAAAAAACTAAGATAGTAACTAATAATAATAATCAATGAATAATAAGATAATAACAAAACAATACATTTAACTAATGATTCAATATTAGACGATTTACGAAAAATAGTCCAACTATGATCCCAAATCATCCTAAATAAATATGTAGTATTTCTTTCATTCTTAACTAGGAGGGTGTTACGAACTACATGACTGATAAGTTAATCCCATAAAATTTTATTCAGCTTTACCATTCACAAGTTAGAATAAAAATTTCACCCTCACCATTAATTTGTCATTGGACACTCGACCTTTGTGTGGTCTAACTCATAACAAACACCGGCTTCTAAAGTTTGATACCACGCTCTCTCAATAATTCATATATAATTTCATCTGGCTTCAAGGTAATTACGTCATGTAGTAGTTTCCTTAAAAAATATGCTGCGATGACCTTTGGAGGCATATGTCTTGGACCACCTCACGAGAGATCCAATTGACATGTATAAATGTTGGGGTTCATTGAAAACTCCCTAACTGCCTAAAATCTCATAAAATGAAATTTAAATTTAATTACACAGTTCTAATCAAATATACTAAGAACGCATTTAGACAAGAAGCAGAAGGCAGATAATAGATCCCTATACATGCTTCTAAAGTTAAAAAAATATGCATCTTATTTTGTAAATTCTTCTTGTTGATCAGTGCAGTAGATTGCTTGCAACTCTCACCATTCATCCACAACAATTCAACATCGGAATCTTCTGTCTTATTCCTTCCCATGACTTGAATATTGTGTGGACAATAATCTATCAAGGTTAATAATCGGTGTGGAGAACAAAAAATCACACAAAGAGTCTCTGGGGGGGGGGGGCATTTTTGCTGCTTCTGAGAGTTTTGATTTTCGTCCTCCACCCCTTATTATATAAGGGTGGTGGGCTAGGTTGGGGATTTCAAGGGGATTGACTGATCTTTCCTATAGGTTTAATTCTTTAAATTGAGTCCAACTTAAATTAAGTTTATTACTATTAATTAAGTCCACTATAGAATTAATATTGAACTACGCAGCCTGATCCATATTATGAATAAGGCTAATTTTTTATTTATTTAATTCTCATGTTTAAGATATCCAATATCTATTAAGTAATTTATTTTCCGAGAGTGATGTAGTTCAAAATTGTATTTATTATATCGGAATAAATTCCAACTGTATAAATTTGTATACTAAATAACTCTTAGCGATATTATCAACTCGGATACTCTCGAAACACGATTCTATATAATGACAATACTAGCACCTGGGCTTTATGTATGCATAAAAACTCAAGTCTACATTTCCAACTACACGTAATTTAAAAGGCCATTGATCTATCTTTATGAATGCATAAAAACTCAAGTTGACAATCACAAACTTCAAGCTTACGTTGCATCTGCCACTTTCGAACCACACTTCCCAAATCATCTTTTTTTACAAATGCGTTTCCAACTTGAAGTGCCGAAGAATTCGATAAGAATGGATCATCAGTGGAATCAACCAATTTCTAAGACATAGATTCTCAACATCTTCCACTTAATTCCATGTCTGCTGGACCATGTACTAATGTTGATGACAAGTTATGATAACCTCCATGCTCAAGATTTTTTACAAATTCATCGATCCGCCCTGGCTCACGAATCCATCCACAAAATTCAGCAATAAGACTAAGTCGTAATTATCTTGAGTAGTTTTCATCTTCATCGTCATCGTCGTGCCATCTTTCTCAGCAAATTGCTCATGAAGATCATGACGTGAATCACGTGGTAGACTTTCTTGGATAGCTTTCTCGAAAACATACACAACCATCTCTTCTTGCTCACCAACTAATCGAATAAAATCCATATCAGATTTTAATTAATAGCACTTTGATTTTTCTAGCGTTAGCAGCCCTCGTCGGATAACTCAGTGAATATTTAACAATCATCACAGAAGTTTCCATAAAGTCGTGAATCTCTCCAAGTAAAGTACCACGAGATAACTTCTCCACCGAATAAATATAAGTTGCTCGCCACCATTGACGTACTTAGATTCAGAGGCGGACGCAGAAATTTGTTTTAGTATGGGTTACATATTCATAATTTCGAGTTTGAATTTTTTAGATCATAATTTACCTATGCTTTGTTGTGATGATAGGGACTTTTGAACAATTATTCACACAATAACAAAAAGTCGACGACATTATACGGATTTAAAAAAAAAAAAGTCTTAAGTTTGGTAGTTACGTTCGCCGTTAATTAGATTAATCCCATCTACCATTGTGTCTTACAACCAGAAGCTGTCAATCCATCTAGAAACATTACCAACTATACATATCAATTTTTTCACAATAGATAAAAGATATTGTGCGATTTGAAGTATACTGTTTCCACGCAAAAAAAAATAAAAATGAAATTCACTAGTAGTTTAGATTAAAAAATGTGCAATATTGTGTATACAAACAATATATGAAATCTGTTTGGTTCTCTATGAAACTCATGAAAATATATAAATATATGATAAAATGACTTAAATTATATCATTGTCATGCAAAATAATTTAGCATTTTTTATTTAATAAAATTAAATCAAACTTAATATTGCAGGAAATTTTTAACGGATGGGAAAATTGTAAGTTACCAACTAATCTCCGAGTTGGAGTGGTAGTTGAGTCAATGGTTCTTCATCCATATTAAAAATTATGAATTGCTCATAATTAGTCATTTTTGTTTTTCGACCTTTCATCTTTTGACATTAATTTTGTCCAATACTACATCCGTCTTACTTTATGTGACCCAAGCTTTATTATAAGTTGTCTATTTAAAAATGGTTCTGCTCCAAAAAAGAACTAAAGTCATTTTATTTTATAGCCACAAAAATTGCATTTCTTAATATATGTGTCAGGACTTTTAGGCAACGTAAAGTGAAATAGAGAGAGTATTAACTAATTAGTCTAATTACTACTCCATCTGTCCATGAAAAGCATGCAATATTTGATAGGCATAGATTTTAAGAAAATAGTTAGTAGATGTTGATGGATGTGTTTTTAATTGATAAATGGTATAATTGAAATAAAGTGTGATATAACGTCTTAAAAATAAAAACTGCGTAGTTTTTCTAGACACCTAATGTAACAAATGTTGCATATGTTTGATGGACGGAGTAGGCATTATCTTAATTATATTATGTTCCTAATCTTGGGTGTTACACTAGGTCAAATGTACAAGTATGATGTACAATTATATAGTTATAGATTTAATTTCAAAGTTAGGTAGTTGAATAGTAATGGGACAAAAAATAGGTGGCCATAATTTGAAGTTAAATTATCAAAAAATATATATTTAAGTGAAATTATCAATATGGACATGAATCATTCATTTTATAGGTAAATTGAATTTGTGTTCACTACCAATCTAATCAGCAAAAATCGAAGATGTATTTTCATAAGAAATAAAAAATAAAATACTTAATTGTTACTCAATCCGTCCATTAAAAATAGTTATATTTTTCTTTTTGGTTCGTTTACCAAAATAAAAATTTAATTTTACTTTTAGAAATTTACTATAACATTATACTAATAACTTTTTCTCTTTCCAATCATTTTTTTTCTCTTTTTTATTTTATTAATTGTGCATTAAAATTCGTACCGTTTACTAATATAATTATTTTTAGTGAACGAGAAGTATTAATCTCGAAAAAGCAAAAAAGAAAATAAAAAAGGCCAAAACGACAAATCTCAATCCTTACTCCTGAGGCAGGCTCCCGCCTATTCACTTGATATACTCCAAAGCTCTTTCCTCTTCGCTGCCGCTTTCATTTACAAACAACTAGAGAAAAATCCAAATTCAAATTTAGCCCTAAAACCCTCTTTCATGGGGGATCGGGAATGCCAGGTTTGCGGGTCGGGCCCCATCCTCGTCCACAACGTTCCTCACCTGGGCGTATTTGCCGACCTCTGCACCGCCTGCGTGCTCCGCCACAACCCCGGCAGCTTCTGCCCCGTCTGCTTCGACATCTACGACGACAGCAGCCGCCCCGCCGCCCACTCCCGCATCATGTGCCTCCGGTGCCCCGCCCTCGCCCACCTGACCTGCCTCCCCTCCGCCCGCTCCTCCCCCGCCTCCCGCTACCTCTGTCCCCAGTGCTCCGACCCCTCGTTTTCCTTCATCGATTCGGGGCCTGCTGCTGCTGCTGATGGTTCAAGTGCAGTCGTCTTCACCAAGGATTTTGCCAAACGATATCTCTGCGCCGCCAAAATCGCCGCTGCGGCAATGCACAGGGCGGCGGCCGTGGCTAGAGCGGATGCGGAGCAGAAAGTGATGGGAGCTCTGCTTGCCAGACGAAACGCCAAGGAAGCTATTGAAAGAGTCGCCTATTTGATGTCCAATCAAAAGGCGCGAGATCATTCCGACGTGGATGACGGGTGATCCAATTAGTAAGCAATGCTCTGTTTTTCGGAGATTAACAATTTCAGATAGTTGATTCATATTGGATTAAAAAAAATTCCATTATGAATCTGTTAATTCTGTTTCTATTTGGGAATATTATTTGCTTTTATTTTAATGACTAATGTACAGTACAGTATTGCATTCATTATGTTTTTCTTGATGTTATGTTTGAAAAAATGCCTTGAACTTAATAATACCGGATTACCTTAAATTAAGGTTGTTATTAATATTGATTATCGTCTCTATGAATGTGTAGGATAAGAATGAGTTACTTGCATGAATAGATGACTAATGTTCACTAAAAATTATCATAACTCCAACTAATGGCATGTCAATTTGGTGGATCTTGTAAAAGATTGGTAGAAGGTAGTAACTTGAGGTCATTAACAACAGAGCTACCATTATTGCCCATCTTACATCTTTGAGCCATGCCATCATTTACACTGCTATTCTTAAGGTTGGCATGATATAGATCATATGTGAAATGACTTCTGTAGCTATTTGTCTGACTTGATATCCTAGGTGCAGAGCGTTTAGGTGCCCATTCGGGAAGATTGTAGGAAAAGATTGACCAATTTTGCAGATTGGCAACAAGTTACTTTACATTTTTCTAACAAATTTTGCAAAGGGGAGCCCTTGTCACTACATTGGAAAAGTTAAAGTTCTTGAGTGGGCTGTTGCATTATGGACTTTAGATAGTGATGCTCTAAGAAGTGGAGCGGTTGACAATTTAGATTTGGATTAGAAGTCCACATTGTTGCATCTCTATAATTCAAGAAAATACATCTCAGAACCAGCTATATAGTTATTATATCAATGCAAACTTCAACGAAATTTATTCCAGTTATGTATATATGTGTTATTTTCATATACATGTTCTGTAGCTGAAGCATTTCTGTTGAATTATGGAACAAGAAAATTTCGGTCTTGTGTCAGGCTTCCGTGGCAGTTTCTATTTGTTATCAATATCAAAGCCAAGATTGACTTCAAGTAACCTTTTATTGACTTGGCAGCTATGTTTTCCTTCCCCCTTTTGGGGAATCTTCCCGAATGTAGGAGTGTTTATCATGGATAAATCATAAAGAGGTTTGTTTTTCATTCTGGTGCAAATATCTAGATGCGGTGATGTAGTTTTTATTTTTTATTTTTTATTTTTAAACTAAATGTCCTAGGTTCCTGGTTGCGATGAGTTCTGCAGTACTGTCTAGAATATATTTGGATATGTAAAAATGTTACCAGATTGAAGTATAGAGCTATGCTTGGGCACCGTATATTTATATAGTTGTCTTCATTACTAAAAGGAATGAATCGCCTTATTTGGTTTGTGAATGATTTGTATGAAATCACATCATTCTCGAGGACTCATATGGTCTTAAGATTTCCTGCATTAGCAGAAGGTCTTCAAGGGTAAAAAGACAATCTGCATGGACAAAGATAGGGACATCTTTATAAGTAGTGAATTCCTGGTAGGAACAAACATTATACACACACTAAAGTACTAGTTATGTAATGACATGAAAAGTAGGAGGGTTATTGCTGCTTGTAGCATGGCAAAAAACAGATTTTAAGGATGCTCAAGCTTTGTGTAGATATAGGTTCATACTTGTGTTTCTGCAGATAATGTTATCAGATTATTCAATTCTGTTATTAATCTAGAGTATACATGCCCTTCTCTTTCTACCATTTATTAAGCTTCAAAACAGAGAAAGAGAAGCTTTGTTGGGGTCCTCGATCAGTGTGAGTACAGCCATGAACATAGAACAGCCAAACTCGATTACTGTGACAGAAAATATGAGAAGCTGGTGGGCTGTGCATTTTTACTAGGCGAGGCGAGCTTTAATTTTATCGGCCATAAACATTGCTGTCATTTCTATGTGACAGCAGTATATGAGAAATTAGATCAACAACTTTTTATGTGACAGCAATGCCCACAGATTGAGTTCGTACATATATACGAATCTGTTAACAACGACTTTCGATGCTGGATTTTCAACAAGCTATTCACGTATATAATGATGCTGCAACCTTTAATTAATGGATGGTCTAGATTCATTTACATTGTCTTATTCTAGAAAGCAATGACAATAAGATCTTCTGAGATCATTGATCCACGCTTATTTGTGTGAAGTAAACATGAATTAAATATGCAAAACATGCAAAAATAAATTTTAATTCTAATAAAATGGAAAATAAGGTATACCTCTCTAGATCATGATTTCTAATATACAGACACTAACAAATTCACGACTAAGATGTCTCGTAGTTGTGATTGTAGGTAAAATATGGTCAATTCATAACTAAAAAACTTTATGGTTATAAATTATTATAATAACAACGGTAAAATTATTAGAGTAACTATTCTTTATTTTAGGCTATCAAGCTTACATGCTACAACATGTAATTATAAATACTAGATGTGTAACCTATTTTGTCTTCAACACCCACATTCAAGATCACCAACAAAACTAGATTAGGGATATTTAAAAAAAAAATTGAGTTTCATTGCCACTTCTCCATAAGTATTGCCTTGTAGTGATCTAAGTGAATGTGAAGACATAGCTGTCCGAATCACCAACACGTAAAAGGGACAGATTGGCAACAAGAAGGGGCCTTTAAGTAGAATATGCCAACAATTGACGTTGCATACAACGTTGTTCAATCACCTATATCTATCACTAATCATTCGCCTTTAATTTTCTCCCACACCCATCATATTGTATATTTCATACTTGTCACATTTCAACCATGGTGAGTGCGTTATACTTTCTGCAGCTTAGTTGAGTCTAATGATCTAATTATATCTACATATTCCATGCAAGCAGGGTGAAGACGACGCAGAGAAGGGTACGACGCCGTCGGAGATGAAAGGGAAAGGAGGTCTTAGAGCTGCATCTTTCATTTATGGTCAGACAATTCGTCTTTAACTCTTTAATTAATTTCCTTCCATTAAAAAGAAAATGATGATCAAATACCTACTTCTACAAAGGTGACGAGTTATCTAGGGAGACTGAGATCCTTGATGACATTAGATCATAAGCTTTTAGTCTTGATTGTTGGTAATCCATTACTATTATAAAACTGTGTATTCTTACAAATAAATAATCTATTTATATAATTTAAATTCATAATTTTTGGTGTAATCGACCACAAATCTTGTAATTTAATGGTATTCATCCATTCCGTAAGGATGAGAGACTAGGGTACTAATCATAGAGATGTCAATCGGGTCAGTTTATTAGGTTTCAAGTTAGCCCTATTCGGATTATGGATTAATCGGGTGCGGGCTAATTGGGTTGGAATTTTATCGGGCTAGAACTGACATCCATAACGATCCCAGTCTCCCCATTTCCCCACTCAAAAAAGAAAAAAATAAATAAAAACTTGGGCGTAAATGTATGTAATTTACACTCTTGTAGGGTGTTTAGTGATGAGTTATTATGCATGTAGGTTTGGCGGCGTTGGAAAGTATGGGTTTCGTGGCGAACATGATGAGCTTGGTCCTCTTCTTCATGTTCAAGCTGTATTTTGATCTCCCCACCGCTGCTAATACTTTCACTAACTTGATGGGCACTACTTTCCTGCTATCCGTTGTTGGTGGCTTCATCTCCGACACTTTCATAAACAGGTTCCACACCTCCATCATTTTTGGGGCGCTTGAACTCGTGGTAATTAGTCTGTTCAATTAATTATATAGTTAATCATCTTGTACAAGATCTTGATTTCAGCTATAATTTAATTAAATGGCATTGGGAATGATTTAGGCTCTAGCAATGCTGACGATTCAAGCTCACTCCAAAGATTTGCTACCTTCATTCTGTGGAATCGGAGAGTCGAGCTGCATAGGGGGCCGCAATGCCATCTATTTCTACACGACCATGTTCTTGCTGGCGCTGGGCGCCGGCGGATTCCGGGGGTCTTTCCCGGCCCTCGGGGCTGACCAGTTCGATGAGAACGACCCCGAGGAAGCCAAGTCACTCGCAAGCTATTTCAACTGGCTGTTGCTCAGCATAGTTGGTGGTGCATCAATCGGAGTCACCGTCATCGTTTGGGTTTCTACCAACCATCCTTTGAAAAACAACTGGTGGAAGGGGTTCCTCATCGTCACCATTGGCACCTTCTTTGGTTTCGTCGTTCTTGTACTTGGGAAACCCTTCTATCGCCTCAAAACCCCAAAATACAGCCCACTTGTTAGAATTGCACAGGTATATATATATATATGTATATGTGCATGTACATAGTGAAGTAATAAAATATAATTTACTATTGTAAAGATAAAAGTAACCACTATAAAAAAGATAACAAAAATAGCATTTTTTATAATTTTACGCTTATTATTATAATAATTCACAATCACAAAAATTTTTAGTCGTGAGTTAATGATAAAACAGTGCTTAAAGCTGAAAAATGGCTTTACTTAATATTTGTAGCTATTTTTATATTTATATAATAGCAAAATAGATATGTTGATATATTAATTTGATATACATGGTGAACATCACAAGTTGTGCTTGTCATTATCAGGTAATAACAGTGGCGGTAAAAAATCGTGGGCTGCCTCATCCCGAGAACCCTAGTGAGTTGTACGAGCTGAGCAAGAAAGACTTAGACTCCACAGTCGCAATAATTCCTCATACCCAACAGTTTAGGTACTGTTTCTTCTCATACTCAATTTGCTCTAATTATATATGGTGTAGATGATGAAATTAGTATATAAATATATATATATATAGGTGGCTAGACAAAGCAGCAATCCTGGGCGAGAAAATAGAGGCATCAGAATGGGAAATCTGCACAGTGACTCAGGTAGAAGAAGTGAAGGTCCTGGCAAGAATGGTACCAATCATAGGGAGCACCGTCATCATGAACACATGTCTCGCCCAGCTCCAGACCTTCTCCGTCCAGCAAGGTAACAGAATGGACACTCACCTAGGCTCCTTCAAGGTCCCACCTGCCTCAATCCCGATCATCCCCCTCCTCTTCATGGTGATCCTGATCCCCCTCTACAACGCCTTCTTCGTCCCGTTCGCCCGCCGCCTCACGGGCCACCCCTCCGGCATCACCCAGCTCCAGCGCGTGGGCGTCGGCCTCGTCCTCTCCGCCCTCTCCATGTCAGTCGCCGCCCTGGTGGAGGTCAAGCGGAGGCACCGCTCGCTGGAGAACCCCTTGGAGCCTGTTAGCCTGTTCTGGCTGTCGTTCCAGTACGGGGTATTTGGGATAGCGGACATGTTTACGATGGTGGGGCTGATGGAGTTCTTCTACAAGGAGGCGCCCTCGGGTATGAAGTCGCTCTCGACTTCGTTCACGTGGATCTCGCTCTCGCTAGGGTATTTTTTGAGCAGTGTGTTGGTGGAGGCGGTGACGGCGGTTACAAAGAGGGTTACGCCGAGCAAGAAGGCGTGGGTGTATGGCCTCGATTTGGATAGGAATAAGTTGGATCTGTTTTATTGGTTTCTTGCGATTTTGAGTGTGCTCAACTTCTTCCACTATCTGTATTGGGCGATGTGGTACAAGTACAAGAGCGACGCCGATGAGGCTGCTGAGGTCACCACTGGTGGAGGCGATCATCCTGTGGGGGGAGCTCACCAAGAACAGCCTCATAAAGTTGATTGATTCCATGCTCAGGTGTTCCTTTCATTTTGGTTTGGTTTTATGTTTGTCACTTTTGATCGGATTATGACACTGGGAATTTGGGCATGCAGCTCAGCTGAAATAAGCATACCAAGCTCGCTAGTTGTTATATTGGAGCATAGAAAAACTACTTTTTCCCCTCTCTTTCTCGTATTAAGTGAAAGATATTAATGACATAATTCAACGCCAAAAACATATAATAGCTATAATATTATGTTTTTGAGGAAATTTTAGCTATAATTTATAAATTTCGACAATTCTTACGAAAATATGTCTGCTAGTTTAGTATTATTACACTATGTGTAGATAAAAATAAAACATAATTTGAAAATTAGTACATCCAAAAATAGAAAAACATAAAACCCCTACCCGTCTGCGCGTCTCTTAGGACATCAGCAATGTGGCGTCACGCGCCCGTTCCGCTGGAACGAGCTGCGCTGCAGAGAGAGCATGGGATGAGATGACGCGCGAGGGAGGGAAAGCCGGTGGGGTGCTTGCCATGGGCATGTCTGGCGCACGCGGCCAGCTCCGCCAATGAGAAAGGAGCATGCAACCCACTAGCTGGATGTGCAAGTGGGTGGAAATGCGACATATTTTTTATTTTTTTGAATCAAGAAAATTAATTTTTATTATTTTTTCTTTTTTTCTTTTTCCCATTGGCAACAGTCATGTGATCGTTTTTTATTTGTTTTTTTTAGTTAATCCATCTCCTCCTATAAATATCTGTTTTCTCCCCATTTCATTTACACCTTATTCATCGCCATCTTCTTCTTCTTTTTCATATTTTCCATTTCTTCTACTTTTTTTTTGTAAGTTTCAAATTACACTATGTCGAATGCTAACGAAGAATTTACCGAGTGATTTATCAAATATGGATAACATCCAACCACTCTACATTCGATATAAATAATATATCGTTTGGAGGTGCCACTCCAGGTTCTTTTCATTTATCGACTCACAACTTGTCGACTCCCCAAGGTCCATACTACATCCCTACCAAGCCTTTGACCACATCCAACTTTCCGATGGATTAGAGTTCCATAATTACCGGAAGCACGAGCGCAATACACCACCCGATGAAACGAAATGGATTTTTGAAATCTATGTTGATACGAGCGAAGATCCAGTCGTCGACAACCAACAAAATGCAAAGACTTTTTGGGACAGTGTTGCTACTAAGTACATACGCCCGGAAGGCGCCCATCAGTGCACATATAAGATAATTTGACCCCATTTCGACCTAGTCAACCCGGAAATTCAAAAGTTTTCCGTTATCTGCAACAACTTGGAGAAAGAATGAAGAAGTGGCTCAAGTGAGGCGATAACCATCTATCAAGAAGATAAAAACAAGCCTTTCAAGTATGTCAATATTTGGGATAAGGTTCACCGCTTCCAAAAGTGGGCGGGTAACAGAGAATCAGCCCAAGCGAAGCACACCTCTGATGCCCAATACTCCACAGACGGCGGGGAGACGGGCTCCGGGTCGGGTCCAAACTTTTCGAGCGACGACGTGGGTGGGAGCGAGGGCGTGAACTTGAAGACGATAAGACACTGTCCCATTGAAGTAAAGGCGGAGAAGCGCAAAGACAATGGGAAGGCGGAGCCTCGAACAGTGCGGCATTGTAAGATTTGGGCGATGTTCAGACATCACTTGATAATGCGAACGATGACATGTTGTTAATTTATTTTTCAAAGCCCAAAACAAAAATTATGTCGCAGATGAACGAGGAATAATTGGACATACACTGCAAATTTATCAAAAATCTCCAGAAAAAATTGGGTATGTAAGTTAGTTCTAGTTTTTAATTATATAATTTTAAGATTGTAATTATATATTTTTTGACTTTCAATAATGTAATTTTAGGATTTTAATTATGTAATTTTTTAAAATTTTAATGAAATTCATATTTTTAATTAAATCGCATATAAATTTGATTATATTTACAATTGCTAATTATATGATATAACAAATGATTAAATAAATAAAAGATAAACCCATAAATAATGGAATAGATGAGATGAATAAATGATATAATTGTAAATATTAAGAAATGAGTGAAAAAGTGGTATGAAATCTAATTAAAAAACACCTAAAAGACGGTTAAAGAACGTAGATTACTGATGGCCTTATCTCCGCTGCCCCCTCTTGTCTCGGCGTCCATCACCCAGGCCAATCCAAATTAGCGCCTCCCTGCTCGCGCCACTACGGTACTACCAACAAATTTCACCATTCACCATTTCCTTTATACCAAACAATTACAATTTATAATTTGTTACATGGTTTATTATAATTTATTATCTAATTTTTTTTGCAAATTTTAATTTATAGTTTTAATTTTCATTTATTTTTTATATAGCTTGAATTATGAGAATTTATTTAATTATATCCAACAAAAAATAATAATATCAAGTTTGTGGCTAATTTTCGGTCGTTTTGTAACAAGATTTGTTTGATTAATGTTTGGGCTTTATCGACCATATCAAGAATTTTTTTAACATATTACTCGACAATTTTAAGAGTAATGTGAATGAATTTTTATGAAGCTGTGATAACAGTCGTCCTTCACTCTTTCCCGGTAAATTTTTGCTCATTACTCAATTAAAATTGTTGGGTAATGTAACATGTCAAAATCTTTGCCTTGACACCGCAAGCAAAACTCATATATCAATCGAACGAATCTTATTATACAATAATAAAAAAATAGCCTCAAATTTGACATTATTATTTTTGCTAGCTATAATAAAATATTTCTTAAAGTTGATGCTATATAAAAAAATTAAAGTTAAGATCATGAAATGAAATTTGTTGAAAGTGTAGAGAATCTTTCAATTTCAACAAATGTGTCTCTAAAATGACGTCATAATATGGGCATGTGAAAAGTGCTACAAATTAAATGGTGTAGTCCTTATTTCAAACATTTTTTAGGTGATGCCTAAATTGAAAGATTGAGTGATTAAATTGGCAAACAAACCAACAAAATAATTTAAATAAACATAAAATTGGATGAAATATAGAATCTTATAAAATAAGTTGGTTGAAATGGATTCCATAGGCCCGTCTAAATCCAGGACTCCAAAGGGTCAGATAGAGGCGGGATGGGCTGCCCATTGGATCTTTTAAATTTTACAATATTCCTGCATATATGTCACAAAACAACACTAATTAACAAAAACTTGCAAATAATCTAAGAAAAAAAAAACATATTTAGATTCATGAATAAATAGAAGCCTAAGTTTGCAAATAAATACGAACTCTATAACAATTCACATAACAAAAGTAAAATGACAACTAAAAAGCACAAACAATAAATTATTTAAACTAAGCAATTTTTAATAGAGAAGTAAAGTAGGCACACTTAATACAAAGAACAAAGTAGGGATGCCCACGGTTCCAGAACCGCCGGTTCCAGTTCGAGGGCAAGGCGAACTGTAATCAAACCGTGAGCAGAAAAGACGGTTTCGGTTTTGAACCAAAAACCACCGGTTCCGGTTCGTGATTTAAAACCGCCGATTTTTTACCGGTTTTCCGATGATTTTTGACCTTTTTTTGGCGGTTTTCAGCGATTTTTCTCGATTAACTGTCGATTTTCAGACTAAACCTCTGGTTACAGTTTCAAAATGTCTAGAACCGGAACAAAACTGGTATAACCGATATATAGATTTCGGTTCCTATTTAACCGAACATCCCTAGAACAAAGTATGATGTAAATGAGAATAAACTTTATATAAGTGGAGAGGTAGAATTAACTTTAACTCAAAACACACTCAAGGGGGGGAGGGAAACACAACAAGCAAGAAATTGCAATAATTTTTTTAACATAAAGTGACCATATTATATAGATCTCGACTATGAATTTAAAAGGTATAACATATTAAACATATGATGCTCTGGTTTTGAAAACTTTGTGCACAATTATGCTAAACTTCGTGATTGAATATTATGAAATTATTAAAATACTTAACATCATAATTGATTAAATTTCTCGCCATGTGACACTCTTTGTCATTAGATAGCATCACACATAGAAAATATATATACTCTCTCCACATGTTCTGATATTTCCAGAACAAAAATAGATTAAACACGTTTTGGCACAAATAAATCCAACCAGATTTACATAAAATGGTACTTATATATATAGTGAAAAGTGTTCAACAATCAATTTTCTCTTTATATTTTGCTTACGAGCTACTACATGTCTACAAAAAATTTCTCTCTCCTGTCATTGATATTCAGAACTATTATGGCATGGAAAAAGACTATCCCTAATTTCATGCCATAATAATATAATATAATATAATATAATATAATATAATATAATATAATATAATATAATATAATATAATATAATATATACGACAAAAAAAAAAAAGAATGCGGATATTCGTGCACATGCTTCTCTAATAGTAATACGTTTTTAAATTTGTAACATGAACATTAATTTTAAGGAAGGAAATTGGAAATGGGATGTATTTTAAGTTCACAAGAACCTGTATTTTTCTCCAATTTCTCATTTGAGGTAATATAATTAAGGCAAAAACTTGCATTCATGGTACACACTCCAATGTACGTTCTAACAATTTTGTCTATTATTTATTGTAACACTTAATTTTAAATATCTTGATAAGTGTTAAATTTGACGAGAGATTTTGTTTTGTACTGATTCTCACCATGCGCTCGCGCGAGTGCATGAGAGACCTTCTCATACATATACGTACTCGATCTAAAAAATGTTGGTGGGATTCAAACTTAAGATATTTGGTATCAAGAATATCTTCTTCGATTAGGTCATCTCTAATGTGACAAAAAATGGAGTCATTATCAAAACATATTTAAATGGTGTTGGAATCGTAAACTAGTTCAAATGGTTTTTTATTTGATAATTAACCCTTTATAATTTTGTTATATGAGTTTAATTTTTAGTGATTTGTGATTGTAACACCAACTGTGTGAACACCTTTCATAAAGGGAACTATATAAATCAACTCAACAGCGGAACGAATTATATAAAAACATCACATCCAATCGAGTAAATGGTGGGCTCAGCTATATTTACAACTTCAACTAAAAAAACAATATTTACAACTATGTAAATTAACCAAAGAGTGTGTTTTGTAAAATGGATTTGAAATTTTAATTATATGGAATTGAACTTGAAGTTATGATATTATAATTCAATTCCAAATCTTTTGTTTGATAAAATTAAGTAATTGATATAAAATTGTATTGTGATTCTAAATTCTTTGTTTGGTAAGTCAAAATTAACCAAGATTTTGAATTGACTTTTAATTGAATATTTTTTTTTATATAGTATATAACCTAAGTTGGATGACTCATATTTATATTAATTGAGATTTGAAATTAGAAGGAATTGTGAGTTAGGTTTGAGTTTTTGAAATTTCAAATATTTGTTTTATCCACAGAATTGAAATTCAATTCCAAATTCAACTATTTTAGTGATACAAAACACTACAACTGAAATTGAAGGCTCTAATCTCAATTTCAAACCCCCAATTCCATTATGCCAAACACAGCCTAAATGAATATCCTAAGTAAAAGATTATTGTACCTGCCGACGGCCTACAAATGAACAAGAATGTCATTATCTAATATGAATTATAATTATTCTATAGTCCGATTAACATGTGATGATATTGATGAGTCGATGACTAATGTCAATTTTGTTGATAATGATGCGATAAATGTCCAATTTCCAGCTGGTCTGTGCTGGATAGAATAGATTACACATATCATGTCACTAACACCCATATTTATCACCCAACAAAGCCATAAAGTGGTTCATATCATAGGTGGATGAAATTCTTTAGAAATTGAAATGCGAGATGAGACATGAACATATTAGTACAACTAATTGTTGACTAGTGGATCTCATTTCGATTATTAAGGTTAGATCTATTGATGCTTAAGTAAGCAAGCATATGACCGGTGGATGTAAAGATGATTTGGCTGCATGCTTAATTGGTATCTAAAGGTCTAGTGGATAAATTAATCATAGATATTAAGCTCAGCTGGGTCCTTAATCGTCATTAATTTTTCCAGTTAACACAGACATTGATGTTAATAACAACTGTATGCACATCAAATTCTATGGGCTATGGGAAAAAAAATTAGCCTGATCCAACATAAAAGCGATATAGATTAATCGGACTTGTTCTAACAACTGTAGTTCTTGTCAATAATTTTTTTTAGAAAAAATAATCCAATTTCTTCCAAACAATTGAAGTATTTTTTACTAATTCACCGGGTGCGCACGACGCGAGCGACGAGGAAGGTTGACAGGCGTCAGATGCGCGAGCACTTGGTGCTGAGCGCTCGGCAGCACCCGATGGCCCTCAAAGCCCAGCGCGTGCAAGGCGCACCCTAAGATGCCCAACATGTGGTTCCCCATGTCTCTGATCATGGAACGAATGTCATGAGCCTGAGCCTGAGCCTACGAGCCCAGTTTTTGGCGAGCTAGGCTCGTACATGTGTATGCGGGGCCTGTTCCAAAGGCTCAAGTTTGAAGATTTGTATTTCTAAATCAATGTAATAGACTAGGATTAGTATCAGCGGCGGATATAGGGGGGGGGGGGGGGGGGTCGGCGGGCGGGGGGG
>JAYDZE010385802.1:0-17136 GCA_034509125.1 Monilaria moniliformis
ACGATGGTTGCCAAGTTTCTATGACGAGTTGCTACTTTATCTTGAGCAAGAGTGGAAGTGGTATTACTTGTTTAAATTCGCGTATTGGCTCTTATTGCATTATTTAGCTTGTGCTACTGTCATCTTGGAGTAATATTGTGTTTGACTGAAGTAGTACAGTTTGGTCTTCCTCTTAAGTTAGTAGTAGAGTATCACAAGGCATGTTTTCTAGATGAATACAGCTTAGTTTTCAATATTTTAAGATAAATTCAAAACTTACTTAGACTCCGATTTATTGTCACTATATATATTTTAGTAAATGCTCATTCCTCTACAGGTGCCTTCTTGCTTTCCCTGAAGATTACAAGACTCTTGTTCCTAAATTGTTGACCGAGACAATGGCATCCATCTATACAAGTTTTGTATCTCGTGTTAATCTAGCTACTGGAAATGTTGTCCCTGAGACAAAAGCATTGGCAAAAGGTTATTCTCAATCTTCTTTTGTTTTATTCAGTTTCTGTCTCTGGATTGGACACTACAGTTTTCTTAGACACCGTATGTTGTTTTGCATCTTAAGTTTGTTTGTGAAAAAATGGGCCAAGTCCTTGATGCGCCAAAGTAAACAAAGATCTTATCCCTTGAGACATTACCCATTCAAGTCTGATGAAGTACCGGATCCCACTGACATATAATTATGCAGTTCTCACTTCTCTAATTGTGAGTATAACCATATTTTAACCATTATAAAAATTTGGATATCAAGCTGTAGCTGACTAAATGACAAATCAATACAACCTGCAAACTAAGGAAGTGGTTGTTGATGGCTGTTTACTTCTAACTTTGCAATGTTAGCATCATTTAATTGCTCATTCACCTTTTGATTCCGAAGTGAAGAATGATTGCTGACTAGTTGTAATTCATGGGGTTCTTTTACAATGAAATTGTTTGTAACCCTGCACAAATCTAAGAAAATGGTAATTCATAAAACTTGAAATATTACTCGTTTCTTTCGACTTTGATTTAAGAGGAGGAAGTATATGTGATATTTTTTCTTTTAGTTAGTAGTACACTCCCCGGAATTGGAAAGAGTTCGGCCCACCTCCTCTTGTTTTTACTTTCACCTCATTGAAGTAAACAAAGCCTTGGTTTATTATGATTCAAAAGGTAAATAGGTATGATCATAAACAGTATCTGCTGTAAAAGTTGTTTACTTCGCTGGAAAAATGTAGCTTGGCTTCCTCGATAATTTGGTGTTCTAAATCCAGCAAATTCTCTAGTTAACTGCGTTTGAAAGTATTCTTCATGGTTAATTGATCTGATAAGTTTCTAGTCGACCCTCTTGGCTATTGATTTGAGCTATATATTTTAGTAAAATGTTTGATTCCATATTGATTTCTTCTTGCCCCTCTTTCAGGTGTGTTGGACATCTTATCTGGTGATTTACCCAAAGGTGTCAAAATTCATACAAAACATTTAGAAGCTCTGATAGAACTACACAATTTAACTGGGAGTTTTTCCAGGAATATACAACATGTATTTTCAGATTCAAATCAGCATGTATTGTTGGATACACTGAAGGCGGTCTACTTGCCATATGAAGCCTTCAAACAAAGGTAGTCCCATTTTTCTTTATTGCAATTACTCTTGTTTGGTATAATTGACTCTGCATTCTTCACACATTTCTGATGGGCTTGTATTAGACTGTTTTTCCGCACCTCTGTTTTTTTTATGTGATTGGGTAGTTTTTTTGAGTTAAGACGACAATTTCATATGTTGGAAACACTTTCTCAGTAGAGGTTCCTGATTTTATTGATTTTTTATTCTGGGGAATTGTGTTGTGTGGAAGATGCTTATTGTGATGTGCGATGGCCACTGAATAATTGATTTCATTATTATAATTAACTCTGTAATTCCTTATGTAGATATGGGCAAATGGAGCGAGGTGTGCTGTCTGGGGGCATTGCTTGTCTTGATCTTAGGGGAGTTAGTACTCGCATTATTGGTGTCCAGGGAGTTGAACTCAGTGAAACAGTGAGAAGAATGGAAGAGTCCATCCCACTAGTCATTCTACTTCTTGAAGCTGCCACCGAAAGATGTATTAACTTTACTGGTGGTTCTGAGTTAGATGAACTAATCCTAGCCCTAGACGATGTAACATTACAATATATCACCATCCTTCAGGGAAACCTGAAAGCATTAAGAGCAGTGTGTGGGGTGGATGTAGCTGTGGATAACGTTGTAGGAAAGAGGGAAACTGGATCTGATAGGAAAGATGCAGCTTCGCATGCACGTAAAGTTGATTTTAGTTCCAATGAGGAGGAATGGTCTTTTGTTCAGGGTGCTTTACAGATTCTCACCGTTGCAGATTGCCTGACAAGCCGAGTTTCAGTTTTTGAAGCTTCCTTGAAGTCCACACTTACTCGACTGAGCACTAATCTGTCTTCTTCCACGCATGGTTCAAATCTTGACCAGAACCAATCACATTTGGATGACAATGATGGAACTGGGGGATCTTCAACGGCAGGAAAGGCTTCCTTGGATGTTGCAGCTCTCCGGCTTGTTGATGTCCCTGAAAAGGCTCGGAAACTATTTAGCCTCTTAGAGCAGGTACATGTCATCATTCCCTTAATCGTAAGATTCGAGGGAAACAACTTTTTGATGCCACCCTATATTGTCCAACAGAAACTGATCATAAATCATTTGATCTAATTACTTATCGACTCAGATATCCCATACTCACGATCTTAACGTGTTTCCCTTGGTTCTTGCAGTCAAAAGATCCACGCTTCCACGCCCTTCCACTGGCTTCTCAAAGAGTAGCAGCCTTTTCAGAGGCAGTAAACGAGCTAGTATACGATGTACTCGTACTAAAAGTGAGACAACACTTTAATAATTTGTCTCATCTACCGATATGGTCTTCTGTTGAAGAGGCAAGCGCTTACCCCGTCCCAAGCTTTAGCGCCTACCCTCAGTCTTACGTGAACAACGTCGGTGAATACCTTCTTACTCTACCCCAACAGCTGGAGCCCCTTGCTGAGGGTATTTCCAACAGTGACGCCAATGCTGAGGAGGCACAGTTTTTCGCAACTGAATGGATGTTCAAGGTAACAATGCTCACTTATTTACTTTGTACTTGAATATTAAACCCGATTGTCTCATCGAGTGATGTGAACGTGTAGGTTGGTGAGGGAGCTAGTGCTCTTTATATAGAGCAGCTGCGCGGGATCCAGAAGATAACAGATCGCGGAGCGCAGCAGCTAGCAGTGGATATCGAGTACCTGAGCAACGTGCTGTCAGCTCTATCGATGCCCACGCCACCAGTTCTTGCCACATTTCACACATGTTTCTCAACACCAAGGGATCAGCTCAAGGATCTTGTCAAATCGGATTCAGGGAATCAGCTAGATCTTCCCACTGCTAACCTTGTGTGTAAGATGCGCGGCGTCAGGCTTGATTAGGCCCAGCGGCGTCAACCTTTCCCAACTCAGCTTGAACGACGAATTCGTCTCCCTACCAATACATTTATTCATATTGTAATGTACTGATGAAATGGAATATGAGATCGTAAAAATGTCAATATTGGAATAGCTCTGTAGAAAAGAAGCTTTTTTGTTTTTGTTGAGAGAAAGAAATTGATATGATTGAAAAGGGTAGTTAGAACTCAAAAGTTTATATACGGTGAACTGTTAGTCTGTTATATATTGAATTCCTTATTGGCCTACTAATATATTAGTTATTCATCGGAGGTAATGGTTAAAAGTGATATGAAGTAGGGTTTTTTTTTTTTTTGGTTCTAATTGCATTATTGCAATTGCTTCAAAATCATAAAAGTTCTTTGAGTTTTAGTGATGAAAGCTATTGTAATTCATTCTACATTACAGCTTCTCTGATGTCTTGTTTCTTAAAATCAGTATATTTCGAATATTCTTACGTGTGATTAAACTAACAAAATTGAGCCATGTTGTTCAACCCTAAAAATAATTTATTTCTTTCTATACTGGAGTTGAAAATATAGTTTATACAGTTTCGCAATATTTATCTAATAATCTGTATAAGTAGAGCAAATTCCCCTTACTTTACCCACCTCCAAAGAAGAAGGAAAAAAGTAAAAAAAAAAAAAAAACAAAAACAAAAATCCCCTACTTTATAGAGAGAGAAGAAATAGAGAAGAAATGAGAGAGAAAAGATTGCGTCAGAGGAAAAAGAATAAGAAAATTAGACTAAAATATTTTCGGATGATTTAAGAACAAAAAATATGCAAAAAAATGGAAAAGCATTTCAAACGATATTATAGTTTAATATAATTACTCATTTTTTAATAGATACCACCATATAATTAATTTTTTATAATTCACCCTTAAATTAATTAAAGAAATTACTATTTGTAAGGGCATCAACAATGGCACCGGTGGTGCGGCTGCCGCACGCGTCCCAGAGGCAGTCGAGATTGCGGCCGCTTTGCAGGAGAATGAGGGGGGTGGTGGGGGGTGGAGTTACCGGGGGGTGGTTGGTGGAGGGTGAATTCCTCTAAATTACTACTTCTGTATTATTTTCATCCATTCTTCATATCATCATCCATTTTCATATCTTACTCTCTATTCTCTTCTTTTCTTGTTGTGATGGATTCTGCAAATGAAAGTTGGTGGAAGAAATTTCTACACTACGCAACTGTCCACCAATTGGATATGTCTGATCCGACTACTTGGCCTAATCCACAATCGGACTACTGCCAATTCATACTAGTGACGGACTCCAACGACATCCCATATTATCTGTCGGGAATCCAGGTCGACGACTACTCTATCGATGAGATGGAACCGGCGCCGCCTACATCCCAGGCAGCGAGAGGAAAGGGAAAGAAGGTCGTAGTGGTGTAAGGCGACAAGAAATACTCGCTAGAGGAGACGCTCACTGTAGCTTGGTGCTACGTCCCATTGGTCGGGAATTGCCAACAGGTCCGGATGTTCTGGAAGAAAATCGCCGAATGGTACAACCGCATGAAGCCAGACCGGGCCTCCACTCGCGATTGGGACCACATACGCAAGCATTGGGGTTAAGTGCAAGCCGACGTCTCCAAGTACGCTGGCCTCGTCTACAATCTGGAGAAACTGTGATCAAGCGATCACAGTTCAGATGGCATTCTATAAAGAAGGCAAACCATTCAAGTACGAGGAGGTATGGCTCGTGGTCCAGTATCATCCCAAGTTTGCCTGCAATGCTTCATCTGGCGGGCCGAAAAGAACAAAGAATACCGCCTCCGGCCAATTCACATCCAGTGGAGGAGAGCTATGACATACAGCCGGCTCAGAAGCATGCTCGTCCAATGGGCCATAAGGCGGCGAAGAGGAAGGAGAATGCGAAGTCATCTGATGCTCCTAAACTGTCCGACAATTCAATAACAATCCAGCAACTCACCCACGTGATGCTTCTGAAGCAGTGCACGAAGGAGCTTGAGGTGGATACTACCGGGTGGCCCGAAGCAAGGAAGTAGCAACATGAAATGGTGCTCGAACATATGAAAAGACAGCTAGGACTTTAGTTTTCGTATTAGGACTTTAATTTTTGGTATTTTAAATTAGAACTTTAATTTATGTCGTATTTTCAAGTAGGATTTTAATTATGTATTTTACTCTAATTTTTGTATTTCAATATAAGTAATTTTTGCATTTTTATTTGTAACTGAAACTGAATTTTGGAACTGTATTATAGGTGTTCCAACTAAAAATAAAACTGATGGCGTGACAATTTAAAAATAAAATTATAGCTAAAAATGGTATGGGCTGCATTTCTGATGCCCTAAACATATGAAAAAGGGCCAGGCCAAGTACACAAAAGATCTTCATCAAGCGTTTCGTGTGCAGTAAGCCAACGTCGTTGGCTACCTTATTGACCACCGGACCTCAACCATACATCGATACGCGCGGCGGCGACGCCTTCTGCCACCGGAAGACTCCAATTCAGTTTCCGGAGATTCGAGGCAAGGATTTTATTGATGGAAAAAACAACTTAATTTTTACCTTTCGGAAATTCATATATTCATTTCGGTATATATTTGTCACGAAGATGTATTTTAGTCAGATTCTCTATGTGCTAACTTAATCTTCCGTCATTCTTTCTTTGTTATTGCAGGCTCAAGGACTATGTTCATTTCTAAGTTTTGTCGGCTCGGAGCTCGTGCGGTGAGGAGCCCTGCAGTAAGAGGTTTGCTATTTGCACTTTCTGTTAATGGTAACCTGGATTTTCAAACTCTATGTAATTACTCTAGATTGTGCGAGAAGCTATGTGTTGCAGTACGAAATGGTTGGCTAATTGCTATGTGTTCTGTGTGTGTGTGTTTTTCTTGTGTTAAATTGTTCTGCGGATTCTATGGGCTGATAGAGTGGTGTCTATTTAGTAATAAATGTTAGTATAATTCTCTATTAACTTTCTATGTAAGATGCATGATTTATGCGATTGAACATCATTGTTTTGACGACATCCACTTTAGGTAGGGAAAAGGTGGGTAAGGGGTGGTAGTTTGCTTAAGATCATTAAAATTGTAATGTTGAGTGATATTGTGTCAGGTGGGATATAAAGGTCTACTGATCAATATATGATGAGTTTCAACATTGACTGGATTTTTAAGTTTATATGATTTAATGAGACCTAGTAATTATGTGCCTTTTATTGTTTATCTCTCTTCATTGTTAGCTATCCAGAATCACATGCGCGTGTCTTTTATAAGCAGTACTCTGTTTCTATTATTCTCCCGCGATATTAGTCCAACTCATCTTTTTCTGATTCATGTTAATGAACCTATGATAGGAACTCCTCAGACCTGGACTCTACCCAAAGACTTGTATGTGTGAATGAATTCCAGGAATCCTGGTCTAGTATGATATACACAATAATCTTTTCTCCTACAAAATTTTCGGCTGTTGAACGAATATGAAGTGATACACAAATTTTCAGCTAGAAGTTAAAATTTCATCTGATATTTGCTAACAAATCTAAATAAAGTTTATTTTCTTTCACTAAATTCTATTGTGTATTTCGTTTTACTTATTGCCTGTCTTCTTAACAGCTCGAACTTTTTCATCAGTGGTATCATACTCCATGACTCACAATCTGTATTTACGAACACAGGTTAGTTGTCTATGCATGGAATGTAAAACTGTACTCCTTTTGCATATTCAGATGTCAAAAAGTTGCAAGTATGTGGCAACTTTTCTTTCTTTTATCCAATAGATGTGATACTTTATGTAGGCTGTTGATAAAAATTTAGTCAAGGTATAAAAAAATAGTTCCTAACTTATTGACTCTGTAGCCCAGAAAATTTGCCGGCTATTGATATGCCATCTTTTAAGTATAAAAGAGTAAATCTAAGGTGCACGAGGCTTTTCGCCTTTTTTGGAATTGTCTTTCTACATATTCATTCCTAACCTAGGTGCTTACAGGAAATGTAAGTTGTATCTGTGCTTTCTACGTGATGAGCATGTGACTTAAAAGCACGTGTATTTGATTTTTACAGCTTTGGCCGAGTTAGGGAAAGAAAAAAAAAAAGTCACAATTAAGTACATTTAGAGGATTAGCAACTATAAGTATTTCCGCTGGCTGTCTCGGGGGAAAAAAATAGTCATGATGAAAGAACATTTACAGAATAAGCAACTTCATTCAGTATTTCCGTTTTGTTCTCCTTGATTAACAGAAGTAGATGGCGCTATGTCTTAATATTTTACCCGACTCATGCTGATGATGTTTCTCTCTTATTGTCTTTTGATGCTTGAACATGCAACTTTGATGTATTTGTTTTGCTTTTCCCCTCATTTTTGTTGTGTCTCCTCTTTCCTTCTCAACATAAGAGAATGGATGACTACTTCCATTATCTGCTTATGTGATCAGCTTTAACCCTGTTTGCCGTCTTCCTTCAGAGGCACGTATCGTTTTGCACATCTGCAGCTAAACTGGACTCAGAGGAAGGCAATGAAGAACCACAAAGGTAATTCTTGTGTAACTTTTCAATTTTTTTCCCTTTAAGATAGGGAAGTCATGTCCCAGCAAGTGAGTCATGGTGATGTGGTGCCGAAGGTTTATCTACATTTTATTTGAGACAGAGGCAAAGAAGCAATAATCTGATCAGGGAAAAAATTGTCTGAGGGTAATAAATTACCATGCACGCACTAACACATCATCTAAATGAGTCTTCCCCTTTAGATTTTTACAAGAGAGAAGTAGACTAAGAGCAAGGGAACCACTGACTTTGCTTGAAAACTATCATTTCACTTGAGTCTATAATATTGCTTGAAACTGCAAAGAATCTGACTTCAGAATTGGTGACTGACTATGCAAAAACTCTGATACATGGAGAAGATATCACAGGTCAAAGGCTGGTATGTAACTTCTTTTTTACTACTTTCTCTTATGCGCTTCCATATGAACTCTTGCAGAATAAACGTAACTTTTGTGGACAAAGACGGAGAGGAGAAGCATATCAATGTCCCTGAGGGGTTTTCGATGCTAGAAGCTGCTCATGACAATGATATAGATCTTGAAGGTGAATATACTATCATTTTTCTGTCTGCATCACATTTGTCAGCTAGCACTAGCTGTTATCATCAACATATTTCATAAGAGATTAAGTTTATCAGCCTAGCTTTATCTCATGAATTGAATGCAGGAGCATGCGAAGGTACAATGGCTTGTTCTACGTGCCATGTTATTGTGATGGTAAGCTACCACCTAAAATTACGTCCAGTTATCTCACAACACACACTGATAAAGCTGAAGTTGAGTAGATTTTATCCACTTGTGCAATTAACTTTTGATGCATTTGGCAGGATGTCGACCAATATAATAAATTACCAGATCCAACCGATGAGGAACTTGACATGTTAGATCTTGCATTTGGCCTCACAAAAACGTAGGTCGTTTGCCTGATACTGATCTTATTTTTCTCTGGAAGCTTATTAACAACCTATGGCGTTTTTCCTCAGGTCTCGACTAGGCTGTCAAGTAATTGCAAAACGCGAACTTGATGGACTTCGTCTAGCACTTCCTTCTGCTACGTCGTGATCTGATAGGTCCGTGCCAAAACTTCTAGTGTCCTTGAGTCATCTATAAGTATAGTTCTATATGGAAGATGAAAGAAGTCGAGAGTATTTTTTTTCGTATTCATGATTCTCTAAGCATATGAAGAAAAATCGGTCTTTTCATTCGTTTTAAACCATAAGGAGTCGATTCTCTGTTGTAGTGTTTTCTTCTCCCTCATGAGCAGTTTTGTAGCGTTTTGGATCATAGGGAATCGCTATTGCCTAATTCTTCAAGTCTCCATTTTTTGTTCTAGCATTAGCCATTTATTTCGTAGTGATGTATAATGGTTTTTATTTTATCGTGATTCAAGTTTTCGATTCACGTAATATGTATAATGATTCATTTTTTGTTACATGGATTGTCTTGTATTACATATTTTGAATTTCTTTTGTGAAAATTATTTTACAAATATGATTATAGAATAAATAGAACTTGTTACAGTTGAGGCTTCTAAAAAATATGTGAAAGGTTTAATGAGCTTGTTAAAGTTAAGTTTGAAAGTCCAAGTCCTTCCGTATTTCTAATGAAAAACATTAGCTAAATCTTTTTCTAAAGAATCCTCGTAAATTTATAACTTAGAATGATAATTATATTGCATAATAATTGCTTAAATTTAATCACTATAAGTGCACCAGCAAAATTACAAATATACCATCAAACATAAAAAATTATAAGCCATCAGATATGAATTTGAATGTGAATATAAAATTATGAGCACTGTCAGATTAGATTCTTGAACCCTTTTTTTTTCGTATTACGATTTAATCATTTCAATCATATTATAAAGTTTTAAGAACGCAATCAAATCAAAAGAAAATTGAAGGCCCAACTAAATACAAAGTTGAACGAACACAATTAAATCAAACAAAACCCTTTACCCAAAAAAAAGAAAAAAACTTTTTAAGGACCTGCTTATATAATAATATTATTCCATTTGTTAAGCAACTCCTTACGCATATGCATCCATCTTCACTGTCAGCTACTCTAACCTAAGTAAAGCAGAAGATGCATACAAGGGTTGGTATTTTACATAGCAACACTAAATTACACAACAAAGAAGCATGGTGTTAATAAGTTTTCTATTCTTGGATGAGAATTTCTAATAGAAGTTATGTCTATCAAGTACCTTAAACTTGCAGCAATGTCTGCTAGAGGTCGTCGATCCAGTCACCGTATATCTTGCTAATTTTGTCGGGGCCCTTCCATTTCTGTGTCGGTCTGTGTCCTGTCTTCTGAACCACATTTGACAGCTTTTGTGCCGGGACTCCAAGGTGGTAGCCATTGGAATAAGGAACGGAGGTGACGGATGCAAGAGTCGAATCCACTGAGGTTTTAGTAGGTACTGCCCCTTGCTTGGCATCAGAAGTGGAAGAATCTTTAATTTCTGAGTCCAATCCGCCATAATTATGGAGTTCTGTAATAGAGATCATGGAATTATAGTCACAAAGTATGGCTATTGTATAAGAAATGACAAAAGGGAAATGCCAAGGGGAGGAAATTTCACATGTTAGAACGATACGGACAGTGCCACTGCCAAGGGAGGAAACAGAACAATTATATTTAGCCAGATTTAGAAAGGCTATTTATCTCATGTATCCTACAAAACATCTAAACAGAAATTTCATCATCTTGTTCTGCATGTTTCAACTGCCATACTTTTTGAATGGTATATACTAAATTCCTTAGCAGTCACTAAAATACATGATAATTCATCAAGAAAATAGTCTAGCACAGTAACACAAGCAATCCAGACAACCTCAGATAGAATATCCACTATGTCATTGACCGGGAATATAAATGGACACGAAAATCTCATGTTCAAAAGTGAAAGTAACTTAGAAGTAACCTCAACAAGGAACTCTTCTAATATGCTTCTATGGTAATAAGAATTTATACCTGCTGCTCCATGGGCGAAATGGCACTTGCTGCCAAATGGGCAATACCCGGTGAGCTCCCACTTATTACAAATCCTTGTTTTCCAATTTGATGGCTTCAAGGTTACTGAATTTGCGTTATTCCCATATCCACTACCGCCGCTGCCAGGGCCTAAGCTTATGGCAACACTTTCTCGGGCTTTTGACTGCTCATCGTGAAGGAAAGTGCAGTTCTCACCATAAGGGCAGCCTTCCTCAGTATAGAATTTCTTGCAGTGCCGCCCTTTGTATGACCTCTGTGTGTCGTCAGTGACTCCCACAATCGGTATCTGGAATTCCTCCCTTGACTCAGATGACACAGGCCCATCTTCCTCATGTGCAGCTACGATTTCTTGCCAGTTAGGAGGCGGTTTCCTGAGTTCCTCTATGTTGTGCGCAAAGTTACAGTTGGTGATATACGGGCAAGTGCCAGCTCGGAATTTGCAGCACAGTTTGGTCTTGTAAAACATCTTACCAATCGCCTTCGACCTGTTGGAAGACATCAAATCCCCTGACTGGGAATTCTTGGATCTTTTACTTGAAGGCTCGCTTCCTGACCGGGACTGTGATGGCGTTCCCTCATGATTCGAGTTTGAATTAGTATCATCTGAAGCTTCGCCACTCCACATTCCGTAGTCATCCTCGGTAGCCCAAATCGCCTTATCACTTGACCCCGGCCCCCAATTCTCACTACCACCATTCCCAGAGCTCCCAGAAAGAATTTGCACCACATTCCCATTAGAAAATCCATTTTCTAGGTGCAAATCCATTTCCAAGAACAACAACGATAGTGAAATTTATTCCCTCAGCGAGAAAAAATCCTTCAAAGGCAAAAACCCCGGCAATTTCTACTTTCTATTACAATTGTAGCATTCTTGTTGTCTTTACATAGAAAAATGACATTAAGAGAAATCTTCTTGCCAGAAAGTACAGAATACTACAAATTAGATTAGAATTACAACAAACGCAAACGCTGGAAACTTTTATAAATTACTTCAAAATCTCAGAATTACCTGTTTTCCTCAACGGCAACATTTCGTTTCACTAGAACCCTACAAATTAGCAAGTGGAATCAGAATATCACCCTAAAATAGAACAATCAAACTAGTCAAAATCAACTTGACTAGTAAAGACTGAAGTATGAACGCCCAAAAAAAAATTAAAAAAATCAATCTTTAATACAAAAAAAGTAATGACAGCAGTAGTATAAAATATTTGTTACCAAATTTGGAAGTGAGTTCCAGATCTCAGAATCTGAACTCGTAGGTTTCGATAGTACATTTGCAACATTTCACATGGGACGCTAAATTAACCTTGAGGTTAATAATTACTGCAGAAGTGCATTTCTCCTGATGAAATTAGGTGCTTGAATTAGCAGAAATTAACTGAAACAGAAAACTTATAGGGGGAGAAGGAAATTTTGATGGAAACTGCTTCTCTTGGTGGTTCCAGTAAAATATGCTTGGTTTGATCATTGATGTGCGTTGAGCCAAACGCTGCCTATCTACTTCCACTGCAGCCTACCTGCATGAGCATGACACCTAAATAATTCCCTTCTGAGTTCTGCTTTTACTTTTTTGTTTTAAGAAAATGAAGAAATCTAAAATTTGCACACTCCAGATTACTTTTCCTATAATTTTTTTCGAAAACCGAATCGAATCAATTGAATTCCATTCAGTTTTATTTAAAAGAAAATACGGTTTTCACCGGTTTTGTGTTTTTCCGATCAAACCCATTCACTGACGAAATTATATAATTATATTTATGCAAATTGCCGGAAAAACCACCAATTTGGTCAAATTCTGGTCAATCCCGCAAGTTTCAAAATCATCCGATTATATCATAACTTTAACAATTTTCGCAATTGTCTCATGGAAAAATATTCCGGTGGCCTACGTGTATGAAATTGTTGTTGTGTTGCATGCGTGTTCTAAATTGATGATGTGGCAAACTAGGTGTCGCAGACGTGGATTATACGACGTCGTTTCATATGCAGGATGTTTTGCCCGTATAAGATTTTTCGTCGACCACATCAGCAGCAATTTTCCTTAAATCAAGCATCATGAAACAATTGCGGAAATTGTTGAAGTTATGATATAATAGACTGCTTTTGAAACTTGCGGGACTGAGCAGAATTTGACCAAACTTGATGGTTTTTCTGGCAATTTGCCCATTATATTTTTTAAGTTTTGCTTATTTCAAATTAAATCAGATAGTTTAACAAATATTGATTTTCTATCATATTTTATTTAATGTTGGTTCCGGTCGTATTGAATGTCACTTATTTTGTTAGGCTACCAGATGGTTTTATTAAAAAGATATAAAAGATTATTTAAAATTCGGTTGTTTTGTTAGGTGCAATTAATTTTTCAAAATTACAATTATTTCTGTTAGCAAATTTTTGGAAAACCGGACCGAAAAATAATATAGGATTCGTTTGTTTGTCAGGAAAGTAATGTGGTTGGGAAATAAGATTCTTGGAAATATGATTTCTAGGAATATGAATCTTAATACATTACTTATCATGTGCTTAAAAATATTAAGAATAACTATTAGCATTCTGGACTTATATTGATTAATTAAATTCAATTAACTAATAGATTTAATAATTAAAATAAAATTTTCTTATTTAAATTATTATTTAAATTATTAATTAAGAAAAGAAGAAGAAGAAGAAGAAGAAGGAAGAAGAAGAAGAAGAAGAAGAAGAAGAAGAAGAAGAAGAAGATACTACAATATAAAGTATGAGCTATAATTTTAAAAATTACATAAAATTTGCTTAATAAGTTATTAATTGAGAACACAATAATAATAATAATAATAATAATAAAGTATCATCTATAAATTTAAAAATTACATTAAGATTTTCTTAATAAGTTATTAATTGATTACATAGTAATAATAATAAAAAAATATTATTATAGTTTGTATTATAATAAAATAATATTAAATATTTAAATATGTAAGAATCCTAAAACTAGGAAAAATAATACCTAATAGAAATTAAGGAATAAGAATCTTGGAAAATTACGTTACTTTCTTTATTTTCAAATTTCTTATAACTTTCCTTGTTAGATAAAAAACTAAACAAACATAGGAATTTAAAAATTAGAAATCAGATTACATTCCCAGGATCTGCCAAACAAACAGGTCTATAAGGTTCGTTATTTTGCTAATTCGATTTTTCTGACAAGTACAAATTTAGTCATTCTCTGTAATGCATAGACATAAGCTGGGTAGAAGCCAAGATAAAGCTTCAACTTTCAAAAACTGGTCTTGAGTATATTCTTGGCTTACTATTGATAGAAGTCTATGGAGTTCCATTTTAAAATCAATTGGTGATAGGTGGAGTAGTCAATGAGACTTGTATTGTTGATATATACTTGTACTTGATACTTGGTATTTATGATTTTTATGATTTCAGGATGCGATATTTGGTATGTAATTTGTATTTGTACTTGATACATGATTTATGAATGACATATTTTGATTTTTTGATGTAATGGAATCGGTTGTATTTTAATTTTGTTCTTAATTAATTACAAATTATAACAATGACATTTAACTACGATTTTGATTATAAAATCGATGTAGTAACCACGAAGACTATAATATAAAGAATAGGGATAGGGAAAAATACCGAAATACCGGCATACCAGACTTATCGTATTGAAAAAATACCAAAAATATTGAAATTTCAGTATACCGTAAATTTTGGTAAGGTATGATACCGTATCGGAAGGTTACGGTACGGTAACGGTATAAATTTCAGTATACCATAGTATTAATAAATATATTATAATATAAGCGATATATACCGAGAAGTACAGTATATATCAATAAAATAATAAGCAGTATATACCGATAACACGATATATATCGTATATATATTAAATATATTTATAGTATTAATAAATATTTATAATATAAAAATTATTTATAATATTATATAATTTCGGTATGAAACGGTATTTCAGTATGACGGTATGTCGTACCAAAATTTGGTATGCCGTAATTCACGGTATACCGGATTTCGATACGACATACCGAAAACACGGTACGTAACGGTATTAAAAATTCTTCATACCGAAATTTCAGTATATCGGAATTCGGTATACCGAAAATACGGTAAGGTAACGATATGATAATTACTTATATCGGCATTTTCGGTATGGTATACGGTATGACAATTTCAGTACGATATACCGTACCGACCCACCTCTAATAAAGAGGGCAAAAAAGAATGATAAACAATAGACTACGGTTTAAATTGGAAACATGGATGGTTCTTTGCACCACATATCTCTACAGCACATACATATTCTACGGTTTATAATTGTAAAGAGTGACCAAATATGTAGTAGTGTCTAAAAAGAAATTTCTATTCTTTCAATTTTTAGTTTGATATTTAAATATTATTTATTTCAAAGAAATTTGATAATTTTGTAATATTTTGTGTCTTATTAATTGTTGATTTTGGGCTTGTGGATTATCCCTTATTTTGTTAGAAATAAAATTTTGTATTGAACCCTCAAAATACAATAATTCGGAAAAACTAAAATAATTGTTTTGCTACCAATTGTTTTTGGTTTGTTTCAATTATTTTCTCATAATTTTGATTAATTTTCTCCTAATTTTGATAATTTTTCAGTTAAAATTGAATCGAATAACCAAATACTTATTATCTTTTACTATATGTCCTGCTCCACTTACTATTTGCATGGATAGAAATAACTCAATAGCTCTTTGCTATTGATATGGCCTCAAATAATCTTCACATAAAGCATTATAAAAAAACACACACCTACAAAATGCAAATAATCATAATACATGTTAATGTATAGTAAAAAGGCCAAAGATGCCTTTTTATTGTAGTGAAAATGGTCAAAAAGCGTTAAAATGTCACCATCTATCGGCCCAAAATTATATTTTTTGACGAATTGAAGTTTCTTATAAGAATTACATGTAGAAATATATAAATAATATCAATTATGGCACTATATTGTATGCATGTGAGATTATTATACCATCACATAATGTGAGAAATATTATATCAGGTGCAGGCGGGACTACTGTCATCACATAAGGTAGAAAAATATCCGTACTCAGGCGGGATTAAACCCAAAACTTTTCGTTGCATTTGACTATATAAATATATTTGGATATACACATCTCTTTGTTAGTTTGTGCATGTTTCTATTTAGCAATATGCATAAATTTCATTATTGCATATCTCTTTTTCTTTATCTCTTCTTCAATATGCCTAAATCTTTTCTCTAATTCAATAAATCTCTCTTTGTCGTTCACAATCAAAATTCTACCAAATTAGTAGTTGGAACCACCACAATCTGCACTATCGGCCCATTTCTCTCATTTTCTAATTTTTTCCAACGTAATCGCATCAATCATTCGCCATTCAAGTTGTCACAATTTCAAATCAAACTAAACGAATCAATCATCCATCAAATCCATCAAATTCAACCAACTAAAATGATAAAGTAATAAACGATAGTTACAACGACAAAAAGCTAGCACCATCAACATAAAATAAAGGGATCTTCATTTTCTCAAGCAGCAAAAGATAGTATAAAATTCAAGAGGATAAAGCCTGGAGTAGTAAATCTCATATGCATATTTTTGTACAATCTTATATAGTTTTATGTTTAATCATATACAATTTTCTATTGTCACGGCCGCACCTTATTAAGGATAATAAAGCTAAGTTATCGTGACTGGTGGTGGGGATTAAGAAGCGGGATTAGAAAGGGGTAACATATTTGATAGATGTCTCAAGGATATTATAACTTCATCGAATAGATTTATATCGATTTCTCGATATGTCGAATGAAATAGTCTTACAATGACAGGAATGATAATTCAGAGTCTTGGGAGGAATACACATAATCCATCCTTAAATTCTTATTTATACGCAGCGGAATACATAGAATACGGTGACATGTATGAAGACATGCACCTCCAAGAGTCTTGTCTAAAAAGAACATTTTCAGACTTATTCAGCACATCCTCCTCCTCATTCACGGCTCAACCTGCACATTTAGAAATATATGCAGGGCTGAGTACAAAAGTACTCAGTGAATACATGCCAAAATATACACACATTCATTTGAAAATATTGTCACACCATCACAGTAAAGCACGGGAGTTTTATCTTAAA